>RHDT01000098.1:0-280144 GCA_004000165.1 Taphrina sp. SM11 | reverse complement strand
AACCCTAACCCTAACCCTAACCCTAACCCTAACCCTAACCCTAACCCTAACCCTAACCCTAACCCTAACCCTAACCTTAATTTGAAACATTGCATGAGCGACTGTTCCACATTGAAGCATATGCGACCCCGGATGCTTTCTTGAGAAGTGATATGTTGAGATGGCATTCGGGAAATGTCGCTGATAATCTGTCCGAGAATTTGGCAAATCATGAATTCAATCAGGGCCCACATGAGAGCTTTCGGCCATCTGCTGCTTATCTACGACGGCGTGCGGCGGATTGTTCTCGACGGTTACAGCACACTCTTCGGCCGTCACCGTAACACATTTACCTTGAAGAAGAGCCTTCTCAAGAGTACTGAAGATGACATCGATGTTGACGAACCTTGGTAGGGAAGGCGTAATAGCCCTTCAAGACCTCGTCGCAAGCTCTCCTACGTCTTTTCGCTATCTCTCTATTCGATAATGACTTATGTGCCTGTAAAGACCATAGAAAAGAGAAGGAGATCGAATTTACTAGACCGTTTGCCAATTTGGATGTATTATTAGTCGTAAAGAAATTCTTACCTTCGCCATATTTACGCTCATAGTCCTTCTAGTCCACGCGAGCATGATTCTAAAAGATCTGTGTCCGATAAATTTGAAGCAAACAAGAGCATGATTTGTCCTCTTTTCCGGCGCTGTCACTAAATTTGAAAAATGTCAATTTAAGTGTTCGGCGTCTATACGCGGTTTCTTAAGCTTCAAGACCTTTGAAAACTGATTAGTACTATTGAACTAGAGCGCATGTTTCATTTTGGGGTTCAAGCCTTTTACTGCGATTCTTGTGTTCGACACTTAATGACGTACATTGATGAAAAAAGCATGATCGCCTTCTCAAGTGATCAATCTAGGACAAAAAAAAGTGGAAGAAACGCTTCTCTTGTCTCAGATTTGTACAACTATGTGAGAATATATGTAGCTAAAAGATCAGCGAGTAAGACAGGGTCGTTTGAGCTTGTGTTAAGATCATGTTTCTTGCGGACTTTGCGCGGCATTACCGCATTGAACCTTCAAATGTGTGTGTGTTGCGCTAGCCCGTCTCACTATCTTTGTTCCTTGACTAAAATCGAGTTGTAGTGTGTCTAGACACTTTCACGTTCGCCATCCGAGTCGTGGATATCTAGGCACAATTTTTGGTCCTCAAAGGTTATGTCTTGGTGGCCAGATCATTTACGATACCCAGCGAAATCAGCCAATCTCTTGTGAAGATGGCATACACCCTGAGTCATATGCTAAAGTTTCCAGTTGATTGTCTATATTAACAAATAGAATGCGCCACAGGCCCCCTACAAGTGTACATATAAGACGACTCTACCATCTACCACCTTGACGCAATTCATTGCTGAAAAGGATAATCCCGACATCAAAAAAGTCATGCTGAAATTGAGCATGAGGCCATATTCCCTGCGAATGTGAGACTCACCCGTAAAGTTTGACTGATGGGCGTTTCGCAGGATATTTTATCCCGTGGATGGGCAATTCAACGATGCTATTCGTCAATGGGTTGAAGCTATGCCGCTTTCTCCGCAATTTACCGACAACCTTAAGTTTTCAGTTTTGCGGCGTACAAGTCTGGGCGCTTCGTGGCGGGGTCCGTGCCCGGATCGGGGATTTCACAGATCGGGTGCAAGCTTAGCAGGACCCTTCATTTTCGCGGCAGGCACTCCGTCTTTCAGCTCTACTCAGACATTGTCACGACATTGTCTCATGCCTGGTCTAGATTGAGAGTACTCCTTGATCACAGGAGAACTACACGATTGTGATGCCCAGACCGTGTCATGTGTTCACTGACCTGCGTTGGGTCTGCCGCAACGTTGGTCTGCTGACTCCATGAGACATTGTAGGCAAAGAGGCGCATAGCCATCGAGGACATTCAAGGCCCCTTCAGCCACGTTCAGACGCGAAGCGAAGAAGGGACCTTGCTAGGGCGACGGGCAATGATCGAGGGTACAGCAGAGTCTGGACAACCGGTCATTGAGACGAGAACATCGGAGTCCACCTTGTCTCTACACTTTTCCGAATACGCATAAGTCGACAGGACTTTTTCTTGAAGCTTCAAACAGTGAAGAGCGGAGTTTGTGACTCCCATTATTGCGAGAGAGCTTGTTAAAACTTCACTTGAGCCCTGAGACAAACTTCTGTCGTCATTGTTACAGGAATGCAGCTGGATACGCGAGCTGATGTGGTCCATTTGTTCTGCAAAAGATCGATCTTCCCGCCCAGAATGGAGCAAGCTGCTTGCAATGCCCAAATTGGGCTCACAAATTGTGTCTTTCATGTGTTCGTATCAGTCGTACATCAGGGAATTCACAGATCCTCATACCTATTGCAAAGACTTGACAAGCTCTCTTCGACTAAGTTTCGAGGTTGATGCCCGGCTTTGTCAGTACAAGCATTCTTTCCCCTCTAAACTTTGGATGCTGCATACGAAAGCCGCAAGACGTGGATACTAGAACGATAATCAGCTCGTCAGACGAATATTGCGGATTACTCCAGGGTTTAAGGTTGCCCCGCAATTCAGAGGCAACAGCGATTCCTGGCGGCAACTGCTTTTACGTACGCAGCCTATACCTAGTACCATCCAATCGGACGGTTTTGAGTTCATTTGTGCGTAACGCAACAGTTGTCATGGCAACGCGACATTCTAGCATCGTTTACGCCGCGATAGTAGAATAGGGGAAGGCCTAGGAAGGCAAGGCTATGCTGGACAAATGTGCGATGCTTCATGCAAAGAAGGGCGACCAGATCTTACGACCTCCGAATGGTAACAGGGCTATAAGATATCCTTCTATGATGTGGGGAAAGAGAGCAGACGATCTCCAAATATTTGCACTCCCGTCACCTCTGGCTTCTGCCGCATTGCAAGAGGCATGATGGTCATGGAAGCAATCATTTGGCCGAGTACCCGTAAAGAAGCCGGCACGAACACGCAAGAAGAGCTGATAATTTCCCTACATCAGATTCCCTTTCGAGGCGCACGCACCACGATCATCTCTACAACAATTACAATAAAGCGTCGTATTCGCGCAGTCAATTGAGATGAAGACATGCCGAATATGTACTGTATCTTTTGTACTGTATCTTTGCCCGTATGAGCATTAAAGAAGATTCAGACTACGAGAGAGTAGGTCAGCTGTCCACACAGGTGCTCTAAGCCACTCGACTGAAGATCTAGCACAGAGCTTCTTGCTTTTGAACAGGCTCTTAGGTTTTCGGCCAGTCTCGCCAAGATGAGAGAGCAAATTATAAATCTCTGCACTGGGTGTCTTAGCCACCGGCTAAACACTGGATAGGCAGTGTGTGTTCGAAAAGAAGAGGCAAGTTGAGAAAGGGACTTTCCAAATGGGTGCACGGCTAAACTGATTGAAATTTCGGGCCACATCCATCATGATTCACGTCGAATAAGGTGTACAAAGAAGCGCAGCCGAATAGGCAGGTATGCTGACCTGTTTGCGGTATAAGCAGACGGACACTCAATGGTACTTGGAGAGCTCGCAACTATCGTGATAGAAGACGGTCTTGCCAAATCAGCTCCACTGCATCCAAAATTCATTCCTTTGTTTTCTAAGAGAGACTCACGTTGGACAATTCGTTCACTGCCATGTCGAAGCAGTATATGTGCGAGTCGATCCTGTAGAACATCGAATGGCCTTTTGTGGTAAAGTCACACAGGGTAGAACACTCGACCGAATTCTAATCATATTGCACGCCTAGGATTGTGACTGCTTCTGAACGAGTCTGTTCGGTATGTGGATTGTTTGATCACACGGTGCTAGCTGCAAGACCTTATCGGCTGGACTGCAAGCTCAGTTTTGTACCTCTCTTGAGCTATAATGGCTCTCTACAGAGTCATGCTCGCCATCTGAATGTTACTGTTCTACACATCGTCATCTGCTTCTAGATGCTGTCCATCTCTCGGGAGCGTGGTAAGCGTTGATAAATGTAGAGCTCTTCGTAATCCTTGATCCTTCTCGTGAACCACGTACTTTACACTTCAGTTGCTGGCTTCGGCTTTGAATCAGGATGGCACCAGATTCATAGCAGCACGTTCAATGCCGATTTTGTGTGTATGTCGGTTATTTCTCGAGTGCTTGACCATGGAGGCGAAGTGATGTAATGCTTGGACGTGGTGCCAGGCATCATGTCATACGAAAGGGTTCAGTCCATTCATGATGAAATCCGCTGCAAAAGCAAGTTGGGCGCCGCAAATATGTGAGACACGTACAGAAGTACGACCTCGACGTAATCAATTTGCATCATTGCGGCGATCTGGGGTCCCTTACACGTGTTGAGTCTCATCGCGACAAGGCAGATCTTGTGACACCGAATGGCGTCAGTAGAGCCGATTTCTTGCAAGTTGCCGCAAAATGGCAAGTGGAAAAGGAAAAAGTCTTTTGGGAGGTTGTGCCCCGGCACGGAAAAGTCAGCCCAGAATCAACTGCTCATCGTCCCAAAGAGGCTCAGGAATGCCAACCCCGCGTCCCAATCGAGATCCAATCGGGCGATCGAGGCGTGTGCCAAGGAGACATCACATCTCCCTTCAGACGAGATTCACCTGTTTAGGTTTGGAAGAATAGCTCTCCTGGGGATCAATCTGTGATCACAAGTGATGCTGAGCTCGGTAAATGAAATGCTTGACTACATCGACAGAATTGGAAGAGATAGACTCCGTGTAGGAGCATCCCATCGGTAAACTCAATCTGCCATACCACCCGAACAAGACTCCCGATTGGCCCTCTCTTGCTCACGTGGATACCCTTACTTCACCCGCCAATGTCTCATCATCTCATCATGTGAGGAATGTCGTAAGAGCTGTCATGATGTAATTTAGTGGTACTTCCAAGGGAATCTTGTGTATATAAGACTTGTCCTGCCTCCTGAATGTTCAAATCATCAACAAGAACAACTTAAAAAAAAAAACTATGTCTGATTACAAGCCAACTGAACACGACGGTCTCAAGAAGGACGGTACCCCAGACAAGCGAGTCGCCGGTAACCAGGACTCTTCTTCCTCCTCGTCGTCGTCCAACACCGATAACAAGTCGTCCTCTTCCTCTTCAGGAGGCTCCAAGTCTGGCGAGTTTGCCCACGGCAAGGTCGAGTAAGCTTATGATTGCACCTTTCTTGTTACTTTTCACTGACATCTTACTAGCCCTGTCGAGGCCGGAAAGAAGGGTGGTAACACATCATCCTAAATTATGATCAACGTCATGACATCTAATGACTATATAATAATCTGATATACTATAACCATCCTCATCCGTACCATCTTTGTATGACACTTTGCTTGTGCTCCGAAGCAATCTGTGATCCCAGGTTTTGATCAGTGAACAGTACAATCTGGACCATGTCCGGAATTAGTGATTATCTTCAGGCACAGCACTTCACTGCACGACATGATCAGAGTTGAATCTACTAGTCTGGGTCCTGGCCATGCATACCAATTGACCACAACACTCGTTGACATAGTCTGTTTGTGCTTGAGATGTGTAGAGGCACCTCATGTATGGGGAGGCAGGAACAAGCTACAGCCGTGTCTTGTAGAACTTTGACTGCATGAGGGAATATTCTACAGCCAGTATCTTCTTGTCTCTGGTGGATGTTTTCACACAAGTTGTAGTTGAATGCCATTGCTAGACATTGTGTGCCAGCAGCAGCTATCAACCTGTATGGAGCGGATGAATGGCGGAGAGACTTTGCGTCGATTTGAAGTGGCGAATCTGCAGAAACTGCTCACGTGCCAGGACATGACTCGACTGAGAAGAGGGACCGAATTGGCAGGAAGACCGAAATTTAACCTCCAAGTGAGGGGTCATCCCCACAAAAAAGTCAAGTCTTTACAACATTCTGCCATTTTCGTATCTGATTGTGCAGAGGGAAACCCTACAAACACGAGACATGGTGTCGGCAGATTCTATGCTTGCCCCGGTCGAATCAATATGGCATCACCTCCTTGACACGTACAGTCCCGGCATGATTGAAATCATCATGAACCTCAGCGCGCAACTGCTCTTCTTCTGGTTCCCTTGCACAATCTACCTCGCCATTGATCTCCTGTTTCCAGCATTCTCCAATTCTCATAAATTACAAGGAGAGAAACGACAACCATCCATGGAGGAAGTGAAACATTGCATCAAGACCGTCTTGATTTCCACAATTGTCCAGACAGGTTTACAAGCTGGCCTCATGGTACTACAGGGCTCAGACGTGACAAAATTCGACATGCCTCGGCAATTGCCTAGTCTTCCGCGCTTCCTCTTCGAATTCACCGTAGGACTCGTTGGTCGAGAAATCCTATTTTATTATGCGCACCGTCTGCTCCATCATCCGAAACTCTACGGACGCATCCACAAGCAGCATCACAAGTTTACTGCTCCGATTGCATTTGCTGCGCAATATGCACATCCTGTAGAACACTTGTTCGCCAATGTTCTTCCAATCTTGCTGCCGTTCGTTCTCATACGCGCGCATATGGTCTCCTTCTGGTGTTTTCTGGGCTTCACTTTATATGAGACCTCGACAGTCCACTCCGGCTATGACTTTGGGCTACCTAGTGCCCTGCATCATGATCGACATCATGAATTCTTCAAAATGAACTACGGTGCCTGGCCCTGGGGTCTCGATTACTGGCATGGGACGGATAATCTTCAGAAGAAGAACCATGTGAAACCCGGATCCGGAAATAAGATAGACTAGTGTTAATAAAAGTGTTTCGGTGGAGCACCGCTTGATATTCTCTGTAGAATTCCAAGAACATGACACTCCTTACAGCCCGATCAAGTGACTGGATCTCTCGCATCCGGAGCATGACTTGGTGCAAATCTGCCATCCATAGTTTTACCAGTCACCAAATGGCTTGAATTCGTGTAGATCTTTCACCAAAGCATCAATGTTGCTGAAGTAGCGGCCTAGAAGAACCTGCTTTTGCTCAGTCGTCCTCTCGATCATAGTTGGACCTAGTGCCTCTGAAGAGCTTCTCTCATATATGCCGGGCTCTCGTTGATGTTGTCGGACCTTTATGGTGCTAGCATTCGAGTCGAAAGTATCACCAGCCCTTGTCTTGCCAGTGGTCGGTCTGATCGTATCTCCATCGTTCTGGCTACCAAACTTCCTGAATGCTGCAGAGCCTTCTGGCATCAAGTAAAAGTACAAGAATTCTAGCAACTTTACTTTTATGCCATGCGATGACGTTGGAGAGAGAAAAATACGACTCACGACCTCGAGCCCCCCTACATCTTCAAAGACCCGCATGTTTTTTGCATGATCCACTAGCGCAGTGATGATTGTTTGAGTTGCGCAGACTTGTACTGTTTCTGGGTAGGAAGGCTCAAGAAAGTGTAGTATGAGCCTCATATGCGGCTGACGATTTAGAAGTTCCTTTGAAGGCACATGTAACAAGAGACATCCCTGAAGCAGAAACATCGTCTCTATGATCCAGCCTTGGACTTGTAGAGTGTCTGCCGCTTCTGGCGAGTCTGTCTGACCTGCTCCACGAAGTCGTCGTATGAACTCCAACAGACGAAATGCAATATTATCTGTGAAACTTTTCTGCAATTGGGTGAACCAGACATAGGAGGCCTGATTTGCCTTTGGATACTTGACTTTTTGCGGTGCAGGGACCGGTTGAGATGGATTAGTACCTGTAGAGACGTGTTGCAACACCTCCTTGATGAATTTCAGTGCGGCAGATGTCGCAACCCAACAAGAGGCCTGCAACGCCGAGTCCTCAAGCAGACAGTCTAGCGCATATCGCAACCTCTCGTGGTATTTCTCATCCTGTTCCAAACTCATTAATATTTATGCAGCCAAAAGTGGATGACTTTTCATCTTGTCGCTGTGGTGATTATCTTTTCTTCCGAAACCAAGGATCTGCAGAGCGATAGAAAGAGCAGATGAGGGCCCCGCCTGTCGAGATATGGAGAATGGACTTCAGTAGACACGTCAAGGACCGCGAGAAGAAGTACTTTCAATTGAGTCTTGTAAAGAGGACGATTCCCACCTTCCAAAATTCACAAGCCACTGCACGGGCGCAGTGGGCGGTCAGCCTTCTTCTCAGGCCGTGTTCAGCTCATCATGACAATCTTCGTCCCTTCACCAGATAGTGCCACATGACCTTCCACTCATAGTCGTCACGTTTGCTCGGAGCTTCCTTTCATCGCTCTGTCTGGCCGTCGAGCCAAAGTGGAAGAGCGTGACAGTCCACTTGTGTCGAAGCCGATCGGCTATGAGCGCAAATTTCGTGAATCTACTGAAGCAATATAAAGAGAGAAGTCAACCTCCATGGAGCGAGATTCAAGAGTCGCAGGTATTGGAGCCATACAATTATCTACTTTCCAATCCTGGCAAGGATATTCGATCGACTCTGATACATGCTTTCAATGTCTGGCTTCAACTGCCGACCGATCTGCTCGAGATTGTCCTTCGTGCCGTGGAGATGTTACACACCGCAAGTCTCTTGATTGATGATGTGGAGGACGACTCAGACTTGCGCCGAGGACGAGAGGCGGCTCATCTCAAGTACGGGCCGGCGAGCACTATCAATGCAGCAAATTACATTTACTTTTCCGCCATGTCACTCTTGCGGAGCACGGGCAATTCACAAGTCATTGCGATTTACGAAGAGGAGATTCTGAACCTACATCGAGGTCAAGGCTTAGAGCTCTACTGGAGAGATCGGTCTGATTACCAAGCCTGTCCATCGGAGGAGGAATATGTAGCCATGGTCAATGACAAGACTGGCGGACTGCTCCGAATGGCAATCAGACTCATGCAGGCCCTCTCACCAGTGGGAGGTCACGGAGATTATGTACCCTTATCAAACTTGGTCGGAATCATGTTTCAGATTCGAGACGACTACATGAATCTGGCATCTCTCCAGTATTGTCAGAAGAAGGGATTCTGCGAGGATTTGAGTGAGGGTAAATTCTCTTTTCCAGTGATACATGGTAGCAAAGGTGAAGACGGTTACAGGTTACGAGAGATTTTGCTGCTCAAGACGAACCAAATCAGTCTGAAGTGCGAGGCATGTGCCATTCTGGTCAAGACTGGCAGTCTGAAGTATACAATCAAGGTGGTGCAAGATCTCGATCAATTATGTCGAGAAGAAGTACAATCTCTGGGAGGAAATCCCTCTCTAATGGACATCCTAGATGTCTTGCGTTTGAGTGGGAATGGAAGCGAGATCATGGAAACTGTTGCATTTGTAAAAGCAACTCAGCATGAAGCATAATTGATTGGCCAGTGGTCAAAGTCACTTGCATCGATAATATAGAGTGCGAAGCACAAAGATGGATTGTCTATAGAACGGATGGTATCAATTGGTCATTCTTGTATATGTGTAACAAGAGCTGCATGACTAGCATAACCTATTCAGATACCAGAAAGAACCTTCTTGGCATCCGTCACGGTAACATTTGGTGCATCGTCTTCTACCTCGAGCTGTTCAACGGTTCCGTTGTTGACGGTAGCCACGTATCGCTTCGATCGGTGGTTACCAAGAAGTCCAGAGGCATCAAACAAAAGTCCCATGGCATTTGTAAAGTGACCGGTACCATCCGAGACAAAGTGAACGATTTCATGTGGCTTGCCAGAGGCTAGCTTCTCCTTCCATGCATTGACACAGAAGATGTCATTGACTGCAACGATGTAAATACCCTGCACGCCAGATTTGGCGAAATCAGCGGCATTCTCCAGATATCCAGGAACCTGGCTGGAACATCTACTCACGTCAGTCAAGCAGGCCTTAACCATAGATCGAATACGTACGGTGGAGTGAAAGCGCCTGGAACACCGACTATACCGATTAGATATGTAAGAATCGATCAACACGAAAGGCCGTTACCAATGAGATATTTACCGCTGGTTGGCAGTGTTATCGTGTTGTCTGGTGCGTTCTCAGTAAGTGGGCCAGCAGTAGGAACTTTATCGCCTTTTGAAACCATGTTGACAATGATTCTCTTGGATGACTGGCAGGGTTTGGTGAGGAATTGTTAATTCAGCTTTGGGGGGGAATTGGACATGCTATATGAACCAGTTCGCTGGCCCATAGACCTGGATTGCTGCCGGAGGGGTAATTGGGATCCACAGACGGGAGATCGCTCATCCGCCCCGATCAGAATATGATCAATGGCGAAATCAGCGTCAGTGGCATGAAGCAGAGCTCCTCTGATCAACTGGACATCTAGAACAGAATGCTGATCAGCTCACAGTCGATCAATTCTGAGCATCCAAAGTTTGTATACTCCTCTGAAAAGGGGGACTGATCGGATGCTGCTCCTCTACTAGTGTATTCTCTACGCCGTGATGCATCTGCCAAGTAGTGTAAACAGATAGTTCTGTGTCAAAAGCATTTGTGCTGCCACCGCACAGTTCCCAAGTCTTATCATAAACGCTGCGTAGCCTGTAGTCCTCCATATCTTTGATCAGCATGTCATTGTTATACCTCGGCTTTCGCACGACCGACCCAGACAAGTCCACTGTGAAAGATAGGCACGCGAATCTGGTTTCAGAAGCGTGGTATAAAGCGTGGTATATTAGAAGAGGTCGTCCAAATATTGCGAAAGCACGTGGATTTCCAATCATCCACTAATTCGTGTATCAGACGCGACAGAGAGAATCAAATCAATCGTCTTCTCCTGCTTTACATTCAGGTTGTTCTCACTCATTTCAACGACATCAGTGGAAGTCAAGCTGCATTAAGGAGACTATGTCGTCTCCTATGAGGCTCGACACGCCAGAGCGCGATGAAACTTCAGACAACACAGCGGCGACACGCTCGTCTCCCCTATTCTTCCCATCTTCTGCACAATCTCAGCGATACTCAAACCCTGTCACAGCAACAACGCCAAGAGAATCAGGTGGCTATGCGTCGTCGAACGGCAACACACCTCGACCTAGGGGCTCGAGTCCCCTGAGATATGCGTCCAGCCAATTGAGGAGTGATGCAACCGGCGCAAGTGGTGCAAGACTGAACGCGACACCCCGTAGTCGTCGTGGAGATATCAATTCTTCTGGTGTTCTCGCGACGCCTACGGCACGGCGGAAGGCTAGCGTCCGAACTGATGGCCTTGGAAATGGTGTGCCGGGATCAGATCTGACGCTGTCGGCATACGAGAATCAAACTGATCGACCCGAGCCTGAGGAGGGTATCAGGGTCATCTGGGGGACGAATGTTTCAATTGCTGAAAGTATGTCGACCTTCCGAACCTTTCTTACATCCTTCAAGCGCAAGTACCGTCTCATTTTCGAGAATATCCCTGTTAGCCATGGAGAAGGCGAGGATAATCCGTATGCCCTGAAGTTGGAGCAGATGAGAACTCTTGGCTTGGCAAACCTCAACCTTGATGTCAGGGATCTGCAAGCTTTTCCGCCCACCAAGCGACTCTACCATCAGCTATTGAGCTATCCACAGGAAATCGTACCAATCTTCGATCAAACACTCAAGGATACCATTCTGGATACCTTAGTCGAGGAGAATGCCTCTGCAGAAGAGATTGCAGAGATTGAACGTACGATTTTCAAAATTCGACCTTTCAATCTTGGTACCTCACTCAATATGAGGGATTTGAAT
The DNA here is from genome assembly GCA_004000165.1 of Taphrina sp. SM11. Lineage (NCBI taxonomy): Eukaryota > Fungi > Ascomycota > Taphrinomycetes > Taphrinales > Taphrinaceae > Taphrina > Taphrina sp. SM11. The sequence goes on along the minus strand of RHDT01000098.1, from coordinate 268,533 downwards.
CCCAACGATATCGACAAGCTAGTCTGTGTGAAAGGTCTCGTCATAAGATCGACACCCATTATACCGGATATGAAAATTGCCTTTTTCCAGTGCAATGTTTGCAACCATGCAATCACAGTGGAGATTGACCGTGGTCGCATCCTCGAACCCACAATCTGTCCTCGTAAAGCCTGCTCGCAACGAGAGTCCATGGTACTGGTCCACAATAGATCAGAATTCAGTGACAAACAATTGGTCAAATTGCAAGAAACGCCAGACGCAATTCCCGATGGCCAAACTCCTCATTCAGTTTCTCTTTGTGCTTACGACGAAATTGTCGACATCTGTAAGGCAGGAGATCGTGTTGAAGTGACAGGTATTTTCAGAAGTGTGCCAGTACGTCTGAACCCAAGGATGAGAGCAGTAAAGACACTCTTCAAGACTTATGTCGATGTCGTCCACATTGCCAAGACAGACCGGAAGCGTGTCGGTCAGGACGTTTCGACCTTGACAGATGAGCTTATGCAGGAGGATACCACAGATGAAATCCGCAAAGTATCTGCCGAGGAAATTGAGAAGATAAAGATTGTAAGTCAAAGAAGAGATTGTTATGAAGTACTCGCACGATCCTTGGCTCCTAGTATCTGGGAAATGGAGGACGTCAAAAAGGGCATATTATTACAGATGTTTGGAGGCACAAATAAGACGTTCTCGCGGGGTGCAGCACCTCGTTATAGAGGAGACATCAATGTCCTCTTATGTGGTGATCCTTCCACTTCCAAGTCGCAGATTTTGCAATATGTCCACAAGATTGCTCCTCGTGGAGTTTATACCTCTGGCAAAGGTTCCTCGGCCGTTGGTTTGACAGCCTACATCACGAGGGATGTCGATACAAAGCAACTCGTGCTTGAATCTGGTGCTCTTGTGCTCAGTGACGGAGGTGTCTGTTGTATCGACGAGTTTGACAAGATGTCAGATGCGACTCGAAGTGTGCTTCACGAAGTCATGGAACAACAGACTGTCTCGGTGGCAAAGGCAGGGATCATCACGACACTAAATGCAAGAACCAGTATACTAGCGAGTGCCAACCCTATCGGATCCAAGTATAATCCCAACCTTCCGGTCCCACAGAATATCGATCTGCCTCCGACATTGCTGAGTAGATTCGATCTCGTGTATCTTGTGCTCGATAAGATTGATGAAAATGCAGATCGACGATTGGCTAAGCATCTGGTTGGCATGTATCTTGAAGATCGCACACAATCTGCTGTTGAGGGCGACACGATTCCCGTGGAATTGTTGACTTCTTATATCTCGTATGCTCGAAATGAGGTCAAACCTGTCATGACTAAAGATGCTGGTGATGAGTTGGTTCGTGCTTATGTCGAGATGCGAAAATTGGGTGAAGATGTTCGGGCTGCTGAGCGCAGAATTACAGCTACCACTCGTCAATTGGAAAGTATGATTCGGCTGTCGGAGGCTCATGCAAAGATGCGATTGAGCACTGAGGTCTCGATCGACGATGTCTATGAGGCCACAAGACTGATCAAGAGTGCCATCAAAGAATACGCAACAGACAAGGCCACGGGCAAGATTGATTTGGATCTGATCAATGTTGGACAATCCGCCGCTCAACGTAGGGCCAGGTCTGATCTCAAACGAGAGGTTCAGGCCCTGGTGAATGGATCCACTGGTGAAGTGCGGTATCCTGAATTGCTTCGCATCATGAACGAGCAGAGTTCCAAGAGTATCGATTCCGGTGAGATTGCCGAAGTCCTTCGAGCACTAGAGGCAGAGGGCATAATCCGTGTTCAAGGCGAAGGCGCTCGACGAGTCATACGAAAGGTTGGTGCTGGTGGTATGGCTTCTTAGTAGATATATACGTGTAGATTATATTCAATTCTATTCATGCAAGGTCATTTTTTTATCGTGAAGTGGAAATCGTCATGAATATGGCATCAGACGTCCAGCAGTCCGGCTGCTCTGTCGTCTGGGGCTCTCCTGTTTGTGGTGGGTTCATCTACAATGGTGGCTGCCCGATCGATTCCAACACCGACACCACCATTGCTTGCGCCCTGTTCGCTGCCCTGACTTGCCTTTTGTTTGAGGAATGCCCGGATGACTGCGACATCCATCGTCTCCAGTTGTGCAAAAGTCTTGTCTGAGACTCCGTGAAGCGGTAGATTATGATGATTCTGGATGGCCCAGTCCATGACGTTCGGGGGAGGGATGGAGGTGAGGACATCCAATTCGATTCGGATGGCACGACAGTACCGCTCCAGATCGAGATCATTTGCGTCTTTCCCAAAGGGATCTTCAATCTCCGTGCCAATGGCAGCCAGACTGAAGAGGAACATGCTCGCAATCATGCACAGGGGGATCGAGGCCCAGGAGAGCACGCCGCTGAGTTGAAAGGGCAAGCTGAGACAGAAGATCCAGAGGATCTGGGAGATGACAATGTTGTAGGCGACGGGGATCGGGGTCCTCCTGATTCTCTCGCAAGTCGAGACGATTTCGTTCATGTAGTTGAGGTAGAGATTGAAGTTTTGTGGAAAGTAATTTGGAATCGTCGGGTTTTGGGCACGGACATATTCCATGTAAGAGGCGAGGTAGAATGTCAGTTCAGTTGGCAAAATTCCAGCTCGCAGGGTCGGCTCACACCAGTCTTGATCCGTCGTCGTCGATCCCCCTCTGTGGGCGTGACTGGGACGATCGGCATCCAAGTAGATCTGTCCAGTCTTGCCATGTCCCTCTGATGCCTCCCTGTCCGTGGAGGAGTGCGTAGGAGGCCGATGGAGGAACCAAGTACTTCGGATCTCCGACTCCTCCCGGTCCAATGCCGGATCAAAGTCTGGTCTCGGTCGAATCGTCGCATTGTACGTCATGGAAGGGGTCCTACTGGCCTGCCATCTCCAGTCAGCCTCATGGTGTCTTGCAGAGGTGGGTCCATTGGCAGGCTCGTCCTGATCGAGCTCGTCATGCCGCATGTCGCTCGCAACATGACCTCTCTGATCCCGCAGGTGATTTTTGAGGGGGACGGCAAAGATGGCAATCAGATTGATGGCTGATTTCTTCAGCAAGACATCTCTCGATGCAGTCGCCGGCGAGGAGGAATCTTGTCTCTCGGGAACATTGATCCAAATCAACCTTGCGAGATTCCTCGCGTTCGAAGTCATCCGGTCCCACGCTATGCGAGCCTCCCAGAACCGCTGATACGCAGTCGACGTCCGAAAACTCAACGTCAGACCGACGATGAAACCCATCGTACTGATCAAGATTGGACTGATGTTGATCCTGATCCGCGTGAATTCATCGATACAGCAGATGACAAAGGCAAACAAGCCAATCACCACAATCTGCCAAATCACCGTCGGCAGCACACTCCCCGAGATCCGCAGCGCATAGGGATAATTGTTTCGAGGAGGGTGCAGAGCGCGTGGATGCTGATCCACAAGATGACGACGAGCCATACCTCACTCCTGTACAATGCGCACGTAGGCTATACATATTTGGGATCGAGACACTCCATATACACGATACGGGAAGCTGGTCCCAAGACAAGAATTGCGGGGCCGGGACATCTGAAGAGCGATTTCACCAGGAGCAATTCATGTGCAACTACCCGATTTATTATAATACAGATTGATGTTACAAAACTGATCTTGCCTTGCTCGTATATCTCAGTCGACAACTTCCGAATCAAACAGATTGGCCAACTTGACATTGACGATCCTGTTCTTCAAACTTGTGAGCTGCAAGATTTCACCCTCGGAGGACATCTCAGCTGTATAGGGTGCCAAAGAGGACGAAGACGATGGTGAAAGCGTGACACGAAGCGCACACGGAGTCCTTGGTCCCTCCTTGCGTCCGAACTTATTGTGTGGCATCTTGCCGCCTGTCGTCTTCATTGTGAGACAAGTTTGAATATATTCTTGCGCTTCAGCTCTCGGTAAGGAACCACCATCGCGACAATCCGGGTGCCAAGTCAGTTCCCGAAGCCCACCTTCGAGCAGCAATGGAAACATGTCTGGCAAGTCGATAAACTCGTTTCCCTCTCGATCTGTAAACACACCTCCCTCATCCCAGTCGTCCGCCAGTAGCCTGCGCATTCGTTCCGCCAAGTCTTCATATCTCCGGACAGCCTTCATGGGCACCAATGTGCGCCAACAAGAATGGTATTGTTCACACTGACATATTCGAATGGCAAACGTGTTGCCGGTAAATGCCTCCGAGTCAGCAATCCTCAATACACTCGGCGACCTTTGAGCACTTTTCGCCTCGGTGAGAACTCCTCTATCGGGTGAATTCGCACGTTCTGGCAGGTCCTTTGTGGCAGACAAGGAGTCCTTGTGCTCGAGACTGGAAACTGTCTGATTCGACTCTGCAGCAGCAGCAGCCGACGATCGACCAATCTTTGCTCGTCGACCTGTGCTGCTGTCAGCTTGCATGGCGCGCCATTTTCTCTTTGCCGTGGGTGAATTGCTATAGGTCTGTGCAGTTGGGCTAGAAGGCAGTCTTTCAGGAGTCGCATGGTGGCCAAGCAATGTACTAGAGCGAGCTAAAGCCGCCTGTGCATCCATCTTTGACTGTTTCGTCCTCGCCATCGCCCTCTAACTTTTCCCGTCCCCTCGCAGCTCGTCTGTCGATCTATAAGAAGAGAGCAGTCAGTGATTTTGAAAGTGATTGGAGAATGAACAGGCATGACGAGAATTGTCTGTGGAGTCGATCAACTCGAGACGCGATTCACTCGCGCGCGCGCGCGCATCTGAGCAAAGACGCGAAGGTAAAACATGTGCGTCCTTTCCGTGCTTGCTTCTTTGGCCTTTCAGGAATTTCAAAGCTTTCCTTGCTGGTCGCTCATGCAGGATAGACTTGTCCTTCATTAGCTGGGATTAAATCGTAGGAGAATCATCAGTGCGTCCTTGATTGAACATTGTCCCATTGAATCTTTCCGACTCACGTCATGTTGAATTACGAATGATGCGAGATTCGTGCAGTTTAGGTCACCGGGCTAAGGATACAGGATGTATAGACAAATTGCTCCTGCAGAATCACGGGCTGGAAGATAGACTACTTATTACACAGGATCCCCTCTTGCTTTCAGTGCTGACTTGAGCAAGTCCACTCCTACAACAACTTTGAGCGCGAATATTTGTAAATTACAGAAGACTTAATGGAGCGGAATCTGCCAAGGCTGCTCAGGTGATCCTTGTGATTCGGCGCAGGACATCAATCGTGCTGAGACCGATTGCATCACTGGCCTCACTCCTGATGCGCTCTGCCGAGGTCATGGCTTTGGCTGCACCTTCTAGTAATTTACTGCTGGTACCCGAGGCCTGCTTGAGGTACTGTTGTTGTTGATGGAGGGCTTGCAGCAGGGTATCGACCTGAAATTCGAGACCACCTGCAACCTCTTTCAGCCAATCTTCATTTGTTTGACCTCGATCAGCCTGAGAAGCCTCCGTTTCCGAAAGAGCATGTATCAATGCTGCCTCCTCTGCCGGAAGCAGATCAAGATCGATCTCTTGGGACGACATCTTTGCAAAGCGTTCTTTCGGCTGACTTTCGTGCGTGGCATCTGTTGTGGTAGACTTGTCTGGCGCAGCCATCGATCTTGTGTGCTCCGTCAAGAGTGTATTCCATGTCTCTTCCTCGGCTTTTAGTCTTGCTATCCGTTCCTCCATCTCCTTCATCTTCTTGAGATTATTCACGTTCTGGGGATGCGGCTTCTTTTCGAGTGTGTCGAGTGGTTGATCTGGCTGATGGTACCAACTTGTGGTTACTTTGTTGTCAATCAAGTCCTTGAGGACTTCTTCCTCGATTGTCCGAGCAATGTTCGCAGCTTGTATCTGTTCGTCTGTTTCTGTGCCATGCAATGTATGCCTCGATTTCGATTCGTCTATGCATCGGCGCGCACACCACGCGAGTAGTTGTTTCATCCGCACAGGCTCCGGCAGATCTTCCGAGATATGCTTGTAAAACTCCGAAGCAGGTATGTCGGGATGTGGTAGAGACTGGAAACCGTTTCCGATGGAACTGGCGCGCTTTCCGCGCATGGAGAGACTCGATCGGCGCCTTCCATCAGCTCCATGCTGGCGCAGCTGCTGATTTTTCCGAATGATTGGCGTATCCGACACCGGAAGGGCAACAAAAGAGTCTGAATCGTTCGCCAGTCGATTCGAGACTGGTTCTGCAGGTAATTTCGCGGCTCTCGGTGTCGCGCTTGCGACACTTGTGGGCGCAGTCTTAGAATGATTTCGTGGAGACGATCGTGTCGGTGCCGTCAATGGTTTTTGCGTCTTTGTCGCGCGAGTGAATGTGAATCCTGCGTCCTCATCGTCCGAATCTCCAGGCTTGCTAGATTTCTGGAGTAAAGAATTAGCGAAATTCATCAATGCGCCGCTAAAACGGCAGTACTCACCAAGGCAATGTTCTGTCTGCGCTTCTTCGTGTTCGCATGTAAATTTTCCTCAGACTCGTCTCTAGTCTTACGCTTCATCGCGGGTGCCGACAGCCTTGTCGTCGTAGCTGCCTTTGCCATGTTGACCTTCGGCGGCATTCGCGCAAGGACGTTATCGCACAGAAAGAACTGCCGAACCGGGCTCGAAGGGAATCTTGCAGTCGACGATAGAGATGCCACACAATCTATCACTCCCCGTGGAGACTGCAGAGCGGAGCAGAGGCAGGCTGACCACGAGATGCTTTGCGCGTAGTGTATCGTATCGTACCGTAGTGTCGCGTTGTTTGTGTTCGGAGGGGCAGGATTGGGCAGGGGAGGGTGAAGGGAGGGCGAAGGGACGGGGACGGGGTTTAGTTTCAGCATTTCCTGTTGCTGTTGCCATTCCTCAGGCACGTGTCTCATGTCATCTCTCCTTCAGGCTCGCATCACTCATGAGTGACTGATTGCACAGCAGACATCAAGTCTTCCTTCTCCCACAATGTCAGGCTTTCTCGCGCATTGTGAACTGAGATCATCATGTGTGATTGATTATGGAGGGATGTTGTTCTAAGAGTCTATCGTGCCGGCGAAGGATGTTATCGTGCCTCTTGACTGCCCATTGGAGTTCTGCCATCCTCGGCGTCCCCTTCTGCGTGTCGTGTCTCAGCAGGAGATGTGTGTAGCCAAAACAGAGAGCATCTACCCAAGTCGGCCCAAACGTACCACAGAGCCAGTCATTGTCGGCCAACTTGTCGCTTATTGCACCGAAGCTCTTCTCGGCCTTGCCAACTACTCGATCCCAGCTCCCTTGTAACGCCAATAGGCGATCGACTGCCACGGACCTTGCTCCCAACAGATTCAGTCCGACCTGATCTGTGTGATGAGCCAAGATCCATGCATCTTCAATGTTCTCAAAGAGGACCGTGAATGCCTCTATATCATCCTTGACCTCCCTCTCAATTTCATTAATGCTGTGTCCGTGATCCTCGATCCAGCGTAGCAATCGCTCTTCATATAAGATATCTTCCCGACTGACGACGAGGAAGGGATGGACGGGATGTGAATCAGGAGGGGTCAGGTGAGACGTATACGATAGTTTGCGAAATTCCATATAGAGCCGCATCGACAACGACTTTGGATGATTCTCGAGCACATAGAGCACAGGCAAGGCCAAACTGTGAGGCAAGTCCGCCTGCAGTGGTGGTAGTGTATATAGTGGAAAGGTATTGAAGATCGTCTTGATGAATGGAGGTATCGCTAGATTTGTCATCTCTCCCACTCTCTCTCGCAAAAGCACACGATACAAGCCTTCCGACGACTCTTATTGTGTCTCTCTCGAGAGCCTCAAGATGGTGTCTGCATACAAGAGTCAGGAATGTCTCCATCAATCTACGGCTGCTAGCTACATCGAGCTTCATCTCAAAATTTGTGGAGTGGCAGAGCCACCGGCTAAATTTGCCCCGTGAGCTGTCAGCTAGATAGGAGAAGCCCTCATGGTTATAATCAGGATCTGATGGAATGCATCCACATTGTAAGAACCATATGTCATGCCCAAATGATTGTTCTAAGTACTTATTCCTCTTCGTCGCTAATTTGCCAAGCGCTTAGCATGCTACGCAGTTTTCCATCAAACAGAATCATCAGGTATATTCCTTACGCCATCCCCAGCTCCAATTACTGAGCACAAATCCACTATCGGCAGAACCTATGCCATCCACATTCAGTCGTTCTTTCTGTTTCGGCGTTAGACCATCAAAGTCAAGTGCACTTTGCATCTGGTTTCGCTGTATTGTGGACAGGCGTTGATTGGCTCGGGCAAGTGCCCGGAATTCTGATACCTTGACAGCACCAGTAACCAGGGCTACGAGAGCTGGACAAAACTCGTCATTGTAACTCGAAGCTGGACTCGAGATGTACCAGTTCTCCGTATCGACAACCACTTTCTTGTTTGTGTATTTCTTGACCAAGGGTGGGATCAAGCTGCCAAGATCCTTTCCTGTCACCAGACCAGACCACGAGTCATAGCCTGGTCCCGTGCTCTGTAATCCTGCCAGTAGGGGCGCTTGAGTCAAAGCATTCTTGACATTCATCAGTGGACTGATACCGTTACCAACCACTGCGAGCACTTTGCTACCCATTTGTCTCGATATATTCAGGCAGTACTTTGTCAACAATGCTTGTAATACCGTATCCTTCTCCAGATGCTCTCGACTCGCCCATCCTCCGCAAATAAATACCAAATCATAACTTTCGAAGCTGAAATCTTTCTTGTCACTCGTGTCTGATGAAACTGTTCGTGTACTGGGCTCGGGGTTGGCTTCAATCTGCACACTATTGCTTTCACTGTTGTCTCCATTTGAAGGATTAGACACAGTCAATGATGCAGAAGATCTAGGCGGAGCCCATGCATGCGGTCTAGTCCATTCGTGTAGTGTCGTGAACTCCTTCCATCGCTCTTGCAGTGAATATTTGGAGCCGAATAAGAAGTGACTCAGTAACGTTGAGTCTGCCTTGGCCGGCTTTCCATCCCAGGTCGCAAATTCTATGAAAAAACCGTGATTTGTGAGACATTGCCATGGCTCTTGTACTTCTCTAGGTTCGAGTCCCGTACTTGGTAAAACGAAGCATGCTCGGGGCGATCGTAGTTTGGCCCCATCGTCTCTTTGCTTGGGAATGACTGTCTGATATTTTTTTTCTTTTTGATGTATATCAGTGTATAGAGACATGCTCCTAATAGACAAGATGTAATTCCTGCTTTTGCGTTGTCGATGAAGTTGCGACGCAGTAATCTTTAGTCAGAAAGGGCAAGAACTGTGTTACCTACCGGCACGAGCCCGTTGCCTCGTACAGAAGATGTGCAACCCCACTTTGCCGATCGTCTCAGATGATCACACAGCCATCAAGCCTTAAATACTGTGGATTCACAAAAAGGTTGGTGTGGTCACTACGGCTGATTCAGTCAGCTGACAGATATTATCACTCAGTGCGATAACTGTGTCATGACACGTAGCACAAAGTCCGTTATCACATCGGATTCACGTCGCAAAGTGGTTAGTGGGGAGCTAAACAAATCACTTGGCACAGCTCAATTCCTCACTATCCTCGATAATGGATCCTGGTTCCCTTGAAATTCGTTGTCTCGATTTGCCACGTTCATGCTCAGAGCTCATTACAGATTCTACGACCAAACTCTGACGAGTGGAAAAGATTGCAGCTTTTGCTGAACCTGAAACACGACATGAAGCGTTATTTCCGCCCAAGCGTGTCTTATGTCTGGCTGACACGAGACCCATTGAGTACAATGTGAAACGCTCGATGATATCACACATGCTCAGAACCATTTCTATGGTTCTGGCGAGCATATTAGCAGCAGTAATGCGTACTTCAACAATATAGTCCAGCCTCGCAAGCTGCTCGTTGCTCACTCGTGGTATCTGGCATTCGAGACGACACTGGTTGAGTCAAGTTCGCCTTGCAGAGTCATTAGATGGAGACATTCCAAGTTACAGAGGCTCTGCTCCAGCAGAGCCAGAGGAACATGGAAGAATCAACTGCCATGGCTCGGCAGGCATCAAGCATTGGAGCGAATTCAGTTATTCAGAATATTCGGAGTATTGCAGGATCGATCAAAAAGCATTGTAGACTGACGTCTGCAATTACAGATTCAACAAATGCTCGCATTATGCTATCCACTCAAAATGGTTCTGTATTGCCCGGCACCAGATCAACGCTAGTCAGTCGAGCAATTCGAACAGATCGGGCTCCTTCAAGGCCCCGTTGTTCACAACACAAGCACGAATACAGCCACAGAGACGTCCTTCGCATGCATGATGACACTGCTCGTGTGAAAACCCTCATGGAGAGTGCTTCTCCAGATGCGCTCTATGTGTCTGCACGGCAGCATGGTCAAGTCACCCGAATCAGTGAGTGCCACGGATTTTGCTACAACATTCCCATCGACGTTCGTATCACAACATATCCAGTGCCAGAAAATGATCTCAAAGCCATCGATAATCAGGACACTCATGCAACTGGAAAACCTGCTTCCTCACTTGACCTGCAAAGTCTACAGATTTCTTGGTCAAAATTATGTATCAAGACTCATGGAATCATTTACTATGCTTCCTCAGCGCCATTCCGAAGCATGCACATGCTCAAACAATCTATGTATCTGTTAGCAGCCGACAGTGGGGATGTTATTCTCGAAGGCTCAGTCGTTCATTGCAAAAGTCAGTATGTGCAATTCAAAGCCATCTCATTAACATCGGATGTCTCTGTCGTGTACAAAGATCCTAGGAGTGGTATGCTGTATGTTTTGACTGCCCGTAAATGGTCGAAATCCACACGCAAAAGTCAAATGAGCAAGGAATTGACAGATCTCGACACTGGCGAGCTAATAGACGGTGTGCAATTGCATCCACTCGAGGCCTATCTGCGCTTCAAAAGGAAGTCTGGTCACTACTTCATCTGTCGTACTCTGAAAAAGGGTCGGGCTGCCCTCAACACCAGAGATCGGGAACACATTGGCGAAAGTCTCCTTCAATGGTACGAATCACATCGAGGCGCGGGATTTCCGAACGAAGCAGAGTTATGTCGACGGCTAAAGGAATTGTCAAGAGCTCGAGTAGGAGAATCTCTAACACAGGAGGGGCAAAAGCTCCTGCAGTGGTCGGAGACTTTTAGCTCTGCTCAGGTTGCGATCGAGGCCTTGAAGCATGCTGGTATCATGTCACCCGCAATTTCTCCTGCTGAATCTTTCTTCGCTACCACTAGATATTTCGAAGTTAGAGATATGAGGACTGTGCCCGGTCTTGGCGAACAAGCTTGGAGTTACGGAGCTCTGACCAGTCTGGTAGGATCGTTTCAAACGAACATCTTCGGCACAGCAGCAGCAAGACACATCAACTCATTTCTAGTCACCGACCCAGGAGATGTCTAGAGAAATCCCTCGAGTGAAGCAACTTACAAAAAGACCTAGACTAGACACAAGTAGATTGGCAGGAATGTGTGTAATGGCCTTATGTTCAACCCGAATGTTTGCCTTCTTGCCGACACACGTGACCATGTTCAGAATGAACCCATCTTGCTGAGCAAACGGTGTCAGTGGGCATTGGTGTCATCTTGGCATAATACTTGAACTCTGTCGGGTCTCATATTCAGACCCTCAGACGATCTTACTATGGCTCGTGTGCTTGATGGTCTCTCGCGACTGGCAATTCCGCTGGCGCTAGGTGCAGGCGCCATTCAAATGTCACTGTACGATGTCAGAGGTAGGCCGCGTCATATTTGTCTGTAGAAGAAAATCTGCTAATATATTTCCTAGGTGGCAATAGAGCAGTCATCTTTGATCGACTCTCAGGAGTCCTTCCAGATACTCGTGAGGAAGGTACACATTTCTTGATTCCTTGGCTGCAAAAAGCCATCATCTATGATGTTCGTACTAAGCCACGAAATATCTCTACGACGACGGGGTCTAAGGATCTGCAAATGGTTTCGTTGACTCTTCGTGTGCTTCATCGACCAGATGTTAAGAACCTTCCGATAATATATCAAAACTTGGGACCGGATTATGATGAGCGAGTTCTCCCGTCCATTGGAAATGAGGTTCTGAAATCCATCGTTGCTCAATTCGATGCTGCAGAGTTGATCACGCAGAGGGAAGTGGTTTCCTCAAGGATCAGAGAAGATTTGGTCAAGCGCGCTACCGAATTCAACATTCACTTGGAGGATGTATCAATCACGCATATGACATTTGGACGAGAATTTACTAAAGCCGTCGAGCAGAAACAAATTGCACAGCAGGAGGCTGAGCGTGCTCGATTCACAGTAGAAAAGGCAGAGCAAGAGCGACAAGCATCTGTCATTCGAGCTGAGGGAGAAGCCGAAGCTGCCGATATGATGTCAAAGGCACTCGACAAAGCTGGTAATGGTCTCCTCGAAATCAGAAGAATTGAAGCTTCTAAGGAAATCGCCACAGCTCTCGCGGGTTCCAGAAATGTTACGTTTGTCCCTGGAGGTGGTACGAACATGCTCTTGAACCTTGGACAGACTTAATTCACGAATCATGACAGGTGTATAGGCAATTATTGTACTTGACTTTATACCTTTCCTCATAGCAAAAATCTCTTCCCACTTTTTGAACAGTTTCCAGAATTTTGTGCCAGGCAGCATCAATAGGTGTACAAAGCTGACCTTGTGTGCTCTCAACCGATTCCTTTGTTTTAAGCTTTCATTCGTCATAGTAGGACTGACATTTCGAATCAAGGTATGGTACAATGGTCCTATTACACTCATTCACGAAGAAGAACTGATTTCAAAATCTGTGTTCGCCTGTGTGTATTAGCGCCTCAAAGCAGCCACCATTTGCTATGCTATTTCAGCAAGATCTTGTGATAGCAACAGAGCGCTCGTCGATTCATCTGACATGAGGATCAGATCGCACAGCAGAGGCTATTTTATCTTGACTCTATTGTAGACATGCCTTGCCTCAGAAATGGTTTATATACCTATTGCCATCTCCAGATAGTCGACTGCAGTATCTCGCTCGTTTTGAAAGACCATAGGTAGTGGATGGTTCTTTCTCTGGAGGATCAAATACTGGCTCGAGAGCGAGCCAGATATGAAAGTGTGGAAGTAGGACTTTCTGATAAATTCTATGAATTGTCAATGACTACCGACAATGAGCCCTCACACCACGAGCAATATCCTAAAATTGTCATATCTAAAATCTACGAACCATCAGAGGACCCGGCTGATGCTCTTGTGCCAATCCAGATAGAAGCTCTTTCACGTAACCAAAGGCATCTGAACGCTGTGCTGGATGTTAGGATCCGGTGTCTGCTTGCAAGGCCACCTTGCAGTTCTGTACGGTCCCAAGCATCGCTTCAGGACCCGTTCATCACTGTTGTAGTAGCAGCCTTGGGTCACTCCGAAACCACAGACCTTCACAAACTGGAACTGCACAATTGTTTCGTGGGAAAGGCCGTACAGGAAATACTCTCTCAAGATACCATCTTGCGTATCAGGGCTCCGTTTTACACACTATCTAGTTCCACAACAAGTGCCGATCAGTTTGTACTACGGGTTGACCACCCAACAGACATCGAAATTCTCGGCGGCGAAATTGCAGGAAGGGATATCGCATCTTTCAAGACAGAAGCTGATACTGCTTACCTGAATGAACAATATTGCAAGGCTATACATATATATACGCAAGCCATTCACAAATTGCAAGCATCGGCTGATAGCACAATTCTGGAGAAATCAGATGCGATCAGCCTCAGTCTCCATGCCAACAGAGCAGCTGCATACCTTTCTACAGGTAGATACGATGACTGTATTCGAGACTGCACTACCGTACTCGATTGCCAGGCTCATCCAAAATCGAGCTATCGTCGAGCAAAAGCCCTTCAGGCTTTACGGCGGAAGGATCACCAAGCAGTCAAACACTTGTCAGACTTTTCGACATATGTAAAGACTGCTTCTGCGAGTACCCCGGCTATGCAAGCTCTCGGTGTTGAAGTTGATAACAGTCTGCATCAGATCCAAGGTACTTTCAAGTGGGCAGACATATTGAAGCAGTCAAACAAGAGTGATTCACTCCTGGTCTTCGACTTCGAGCATACACATATTCAGATCACTCAGATTCCTGGCAAGGGCAACGGCGTCGTAGCAGCGAGAGATATCATTCCTGGGACGCTTCTTGTAGCATCGAAAGCACTGGCATTGGTATATGAGGACGATGACAACGTGGCCGAAACATTACGAATCGACCTTACAAAGAATACTTGTACGCAAGGCAAGCAGAATCGACTTCCTGCCTTATTGACACAGGTGGTCTTTGACAACCCATCAATGAAACCTGGGCTGTATGATCTGTTTGCAGGGTCGGAATATGCTGGTACCACCGAGGACGCTGACAAACAACTTTTCAGTGTAGATGCATTCCGTATGAATGGTGTCAAAACCTACAACTCTTTCGAAAGTGAAGCAGTTCAGTATCGACTTTCGTGTCTTCCTACACGTAAAAGTTCTCAATATCACAGAATCGCGACTGGTGTCTGGCGCTTCCCAAGTTACTTCAATCACTCTTGTCTACACAATTGCAGTCGATCATTTGTCAAGGACGTTTTGGTTATCAAGGCCGCCAAATTTATAAAGGCAGGAGAGGAGCTAACATTGGGCTACGTGAACAAATCGCACAGCTTCTATGAAAGATCAGCCTGTTTCAAGGAATTTGATTTCGAATGCGACTGTTCACTTTGCAACAATGATCGACATGACATAGCAAGAAACAGTGTTGCCAGGGCTCGTAGGGAAGCACTCTTGAGAGAATACAAGCGCTTGACGGACGAATTTGCCACGTCATCTTCCGTGGATGCTACTCAACTATATACCTTGAGAGATGCTCTCTTGTCGATCGTACAGGATATGAAAGAAACATATGCCTTCTCAGAACCAGGGTCTTTGCAGTATGATTTGTTGCGGCCATTCAATGCGCTGTGTACTGTATACATGAGATTGCACAGCTGGAATGAAGCTATATCAGCAGCACAACGGATATCTAGACTATTTCACGAGGACGATCTTGACGATCTGCACATGGACATTAACACCCTCCTCGCGGCGTTGTTCATCAAGGCTGACAAGGCAGTCAAGTCTGACGAGGAGACCATGGTCACATATCTCGCCGAGGCAAGAAGAGCATGGCATATTCGGGGCTTGGTTCCCGGGTTTGGGGGATTCTGGGACGAATATGGAGAATGGATAGAGAACTTCTTGGCGGAGCCTGAACGAATAGAATTCATGAAGACGGGACTCCTTACAGTCTTTCTCAATCCCCGATGAGTCATCATACCTGAAAATCTTCCTCTAATTTTATTCCTGAGGCATCATCTCTCACGTTCAATAAGTTTACATCATGCTTCTTCCACAATTCTCGGACTTTGTCTTCGGATCCAGAGACGATTGCAAAGATGGCATCAAACCCTCCTGCCCCAGGCACACCGCAAGCCACCACGCCATCAATCTTCATAGTCTCGTTCAGTAGAGTTGTCTGTGAATCGGGCTCGATGTCGACTTTGGCTTCTACTCCCATCTGTTTCATGAGATTGCGGACAGAGGTCGTATATGAGCGGATACTGGATTGCTCCGAATCGGAATATGGTCCATCTGCAGTCAGACAGTCCGTCAGCAATTCATTGGAGATACTCAGACTAGGCCAAATATCAAGTGCTGAAGCACACGACAAGACCTTCTTCACCATGCCAGGTGTACTGCTCCCCTGTGAGACATCTCCCATCATGAGCTTGAGTCCTTTGCGCAACTGTCTCTTCTCAGTCTTCATCTGCCAGTCTGAATGCACACAAGACATGAGCGTTTCTGTGGTGAGTTTCGCGGGCAGATGATCAATGATCGAGGGAGGAAAACGAGAATAGAGACAACTTCCGTAGACTGCCGAAGCGACATCGAAACCTGATCCCACTTTGCCTTGTGCCCTACAATGAGCTATTTGTGAGAGGTTATGGATGGTGCGGGTGTCGCTATCGCTCATTGTCTGTGTCATGTTTCTTCCTGATAAGTAAAAGTAGAGAGAAGCACACAGGGATGTGACAAGGGCAGCAGAACTGCCGAGTCCCGTCTTTGGAGTCTCTGCAATCGTCTTGTCACTCTGTGAGAACCTCTCTTGTGTCTTAGGCAAGGAATAGTATTGGTTATCCGCGTAGATAGTGATCTCCAGAGATGTAGCATCAGTAGCCAGGTCTAGATACACGAGCACTGTCTGTATGGCTTCTCGTACGAAAGGGTTATCAGTTCCTGGTTCATTTGCTTTGACAACCTCATCCAAGATTGAAAAAGACCAGGTTGCATTGAGAAATTGTGGAGATTGTACGAAAATCTGACTAGTCTGTGTGCTCCTCGATTGTCTCACTTTTGCATATATGCGTGCCGAGAGAGACAAGACCAGTCCAGAATATGCAGGATCCAAGACCAAATAACCGCCAGTCAGTAAGATCTTGCCTGGGGCAGAGAATGTGATGGCTGACATCTCCAAGAAGGAGCCTGACAGTCAAATGGCTACAATCCTGAGATGAGGGAAACCGCAAGCACACCTTGGCAGTGTTACGGCCGAGTGTGGCGAGACGTGCAATGACAATATTGCCGTCACTCACAAAGAGAATGAACCACCGACAACAAAAACAAATCTTGTATGCTGATCCTACTGTGGACAAGATCCTCGCAACAGCAATTTGGTGGTCAGAGCCTGCTTGAATCTGATTGGATAGCAGCACCGGACATCAGCCACGAGCAGTTTTCTGGCAGCGGAACTTGAAATCGGGACAATTCCGGGTGAAATCATGCGACCAAGCAATTACAACTCTGCTCCTATCTTCGGAGAGGTGTTCATGACTGACCACCGTTCTGGCAGAGACGTGGTCCATGCAGTCCATTGCACAGTTCAGGTCCTTCAAGCGAAACGCCCGGCGGCAATTACTCAAACATGGACACAACGATCAGGGAGACGAGGATCCAGAGAAATGCAATAGGCGCGAATCTTATTCTCCGGACGTGCCAGTCATTGACGATTCTGTTCCTGGCGACCTGAGTAGGATCCTGACGGGCGGACATGAACCTCTGCCTCCATTACAACTTAAATTGACAGGCATCATCACCCGACATGTGACTGGTGCCGATTCGAAAATCTACGTCGTGGGTTATGAAGGTGGAGAAGATGATCTGAATCCTCACAATTGGTCGAATGCACGACGCTGGTATATCACATGTTCAGTCGGCCTCATCACCTTCATCGTCGGAATTGCTTCGAGTATTGACAGCATTGCGACTCCTCTGGCGGCGAAAGATTTGCATGTCAGTGAATTGGCTGCAAGTCTCGGGACTGCTCTGTATCTAGTAGGATTCGGCATAGGTGCGTTGATCGCCGGTCCATTTTCGGAGACATTTGGACGCAACCCGGTATACATCGTTACGCTCTTCATCTTCATGATTTGGGAGATGGCAGCTGCTCTGGCACCAAACTTTGGTTCTCAGATCACTTTCCGCTTCTTGGCTGGGTTCTTCGGAGCCAGTCCATTGGTTGTCGCCGGTGGTTCGTTGGCGGACGTCTGGGACCCTGTGGAACGAACACTAGCCTTCCCAGTCTTTGCAAATGCAGCATTCTTGGGGCCTTTGTTTGGGCCTGTCTTGAGCGGGTTCATCGGTCAATCGCTGGGTTGGAGATGGTGTGATTGGATCACCTTGATTGGCTCCTTTGTCGTCATTCTTAACATTGTCTTCTTCTTGCCCGAGACATATGCACCGATGCTGCTCAAGTGGAAGGCGGAACATCTTCGTCAAATTACAGGTGACACTCGGTACAAGGCGCCGATCGAGATCAGGGATACAACCTTTCTTCATCGAGTCGGCATCGCGCTCTATCGACCATGTCAGATCACTCTGAGAGAGCCGATTGTGCTGCTGATTGGACTATATCTTCTCGTCGTCTATGTCGTCCTCTTTGGTTTCTTGACGGCTTATCCATTCATCTTTGGTAGGGTGCATGGTTTCAATTATGGTCTCCAGGGACTTTCATTCATGGGCTTGGTCATCGGCTTGTGTCTCTGTACATGCACGGCGCCCTACATCTATCGTCTCTACCGGGACGCAATTTTCAAGAGTCCCACAAAGACTCTGCCACCGGAGAGACGACTGATTCAGGCCATGCTCTTTGGTTGGTGTATCCCAGTCTCGCTCTTTTGGATGGCATGGACCAGTCGGTCAGACATCTCAGTCTGGAGTCCCCTCATCGCATCAGTCTTGACAGGGCTCGGAATCCTCTCCGTCTTCATCAGTTGCTGTCAATACATCATCGATAGCTATGAAATATACGCCGCCTCAGCTCTCGCCAGCGTCACCTTCATCCGATACGTGGCTAGTGGTGGAGCGGTCGTCTTTGCCTTTCCCATGTTTGACAACCTCGGTGTCCCCTGGGCACTCACCATTCTGGCAATCATCTCGACCATCCTCGTCCCCATTCCTTTCATCTTTCATCGGTATGGGAGACAAATTCGTGCGAGGTCACGTTTTGCCAAATCTGACCTAGCAACACCCGTAGTCGTCATTTCGGGGTGACATACTACTAGACTCCCTTTTTCGCAAGCGGTGGCATAATACATATACAATAGAAATAGAAGATAAACTATAGACACATACAATGCTGGAACTTGAGAAGCTTGTGAATAAGCATACCAAAAGATAGCGTTTGATGATTGGTGTGTGAGCTGCAGCACTGGGCGTGTTTTGTCGCAAGAATTTCCGTACGACAAAACATTTGTAAACTCTAGCTGATAAGAGGTTGACAAAATTTGCCTTTGTGCCAGCCCGCATAATGTCAGAACGTGCGTGTCAGATTCCAGGTCATACTCGAAGAGAGATCCAGCGAGCCGGGTTGTCAAAGGACTAGATGGCTGTTTTGAGAATCGGATGTAGCAAGGGATTCTGTAGGTATTCTGCATTTCTTTACAGAGTATCCTGATCCACAGTCGCTAATTACGGAATTTGCTTACAAGTGATGGCAGTTCCTCGACACCAAACTGACGCTGGCAGTAGAGACCATGGGCAAATGCGTCGGGCAGAGTCGATCTTGCTCATTGCCATGGGAGACTGTCCGGAATTCAAGGGTAAAGCAAATGGACGACCGACGTTTATATGTCAATGACAAACCCCTCTTGTCCTTGTCGCGAACCAAAGGGAGATGTTCTTTTATGAGCTGCCAGACAGAAGACTCTTTTGTCGGGCATGTCATGCTGTTGGATTTGTCTCGGCTTGCTCGATACTCTCAAGGTTCGGTTCTGGTGGGAATGCTAGATCGAGGGGCCGGATGAGCCATTTTCTTGCAGCCAGACGAGATTTGAGCTTGATCAGACGCGTCTTTGAGATCTTGAGACGTTGTCGGACGGCGGTATCGCTCTGATTTCGCATCTTGTAGATGACCTGGCACTCATACGCAACCTGTACCGTGTCCTTGAAATCTTCCGGATCGTCCTTGACACCCTTCGCATAGCGATTGAAGTTGTAACCCCGTGAGACATGCTTTGCTATCGTCCCTTTATGGACGTTCAATTTTGCGGCAATGTCGGCCAATGGCACTCCTTGACTCCTCAATTCCAGGATCAAGCGATGCTCCTCGAGCCTGATACGATGACAAAACGGCATTGCTAGACCAAAGCCCTTTGACCGACCTTCCAATATCTCCCAAAGGTCCAAAGTGTAGTAGATTCCTGGAGATGTGCAGAAGACCTCGCACTTCCCCGTGGCCGTGTTTGGATAGATGTCAAGGTGCACAACAGCAAGCGAATAGGCGACTCCTGGCAAGAAGCTCAAGATACATTGCTCTCCTTATGACACGTGCTCGAGCTTCAGCACACTCACTAAACATCTTACAGGCTTGTTACACCATCAGCTATAGAAAGTCAACTTGTCGCACTGATATAGATTATCGCTCTCTTAATCGCTAATTCAAAGACCTATTGCGAAATCAAAATAGTGGTGGGCTTGCCTTGAGTCGCGGAGTGCTTCTCAACCATTACTTCCAAGATGCTGCAAAAAGCCTCACGCCGGATTCGAACCGACAATCGCTTGATTCGAAGTCAAGCGCCTTAACCATTGGGCCAGCAAGGCTTATGGAAAGATTCCCGTCAATTTTAAATATATACAGCATGCACAAATATAAATGATCGATGCTGATCTAGATAGATGAAATGTACTTCTACAGAATTATATGCAGTTGGCAGGAGCTGCGATCTGATTGCTGTAAATCTTGAAGACTCGATGATTATCTCAAGACTGTCTAGGTCCGCAGCCTCGCTCTGACGGCATCGCATGTTCAGGACATTAGGATTATTTGCGTCATATCCATGTCCTGCAGAACCGTGTAGTCTACCAGGTTGCTTATTCCGCCATGAACAAATCGCAAGCACTGCTAGAGCCTCGAAACGTCGGAAAGTCGATATCGAATGCCAGACTGAGGGACAAGGAGAGAGTGAGCTAGGAACGAACAATTCAAAGGCTTCCTTGGACATTGTGAAAAGCAAGACTTCTGTTGATTGGGAAGAGCTTGCTCGAAAGAAGAATGAGCTCTTGCGCAAAAAGGCTCTCGAGTTGTCTGTTACTGAAAGGAAGAATCTTGGCATACTGGAGACGCAAATCGGCTCAGAGGTGAAAAACAAGTCTGAAAAAATTATCCAAGCCATCAACATGAAAGTCAATCAACCAGATAAAGGTTCTGACCGAAAACCTGATCCTCGATACATCTCACGTAGCTCTGATGGCAACGAGATCTCAATTAGACTCGATCCGATGTGCAGAATCGCGCACGAATCAAGGTTACATTATCTAAGACTCTACAAGAAGCAGTTTGAACGCATCTACGCTGGCCTTGACAACGAGACATTTGCAAAGCTGGCAACTGACCATGCCATCGAGCAAGAACAGTATGTAATGAAGAAGAATGACAAGGGAACATATAAGCAAGCCAGTAAAAATGTCTTGATTGGACTAGGCAAGAGACAGACAGCACTGGACCCCACGGACGTTGGGATTCATCCTCTCTACAAAGCGCCCAGGAAAAAAATCATCGACTGGGAATCTCTGGTTCACACAGTCGATACACTCATGAAGTGGGGATACACGACTGAGATACCTGATCCGGATGCGACGATGAGTGACGAAGAAGGATGCGATAGAATCTGCGATCGATGTACTCAGAGGTTCATCGTCACTTCGGATGAGGAGAAATGGCTGACATGTATCTATCATCCCGGTAAATCCATGTATAAGACGGAAGCAGGAGCGCGAACAACGAATTGGTCTTGTTGTGAATCAAAGTCCACGGGCTGTTGTACTTCTCCAAGTCACGTCTTCAAAATCAATCATGCCCCACGACTGGCAGCATATCATCCATACACGAAACTCGCCGCTTCGAAAAGTCATGGACGTGGAGACTTGGACGTAGTCGCACTGGATTGTGAAATGGTCTACACCACGGCCTCCATGGAATTAGCTAGGATTAGCATAACGGATAAATCCGGTACCAGGATTCTGGACGAGTTCATCACTCCAGAGAACAAGATATTGGATCTCAATACGCGCTACTCAGGCATCACTTCTGCTCAGCTCACCACCCATGGCATCCCTCGATCTCTTCTCTCTGAGAAATTGGAGGATCTAGGAATCACCAACAATACAATCATGATTGGTCACGGACTCGAGAACGATCTCACTGCCCTTCGACTCGTCCATCATCGAGTCATCGACTCTGCTATCCTCTTCCCACATCCGCGTGGACGTCCATATCGCAATAGCCTGAAGTATCTGGTAAAACGTTACCTGAGTCGAGACATTCAGATGAATGCAATCAATCTTACGATGAATGAGTCTTCCCACATACCTCTGGGTCATGACCCTACAGAAGATGCAAAAGGAGCACTCGACCTCGTCATTTGGAAGGCAAACCATGGGGATGAAAAGGTTGGGGATACTCCCTTTTCGGGCAAACTCAAATGATGCAGACATGTCTGTGAATCTAGATCTAGACCAATACTGTTGTCATTGAATTCACTTGACCTTCCGGTGTCGTGATGGTATCTGTAGCGAAGTGGTTCATATCAAAATCAAGGTGGAGAATTAGGTTTGCGCTACAGTAAGGTCGTCTATCGTACAAATATTGCTAATCTGCTCAAAGTTGCATAGTTTACAATGATGTAACGGGCATCAATCATGTTCTAAAATGTCAGGAAATCTGCCAACATAGCTTTCCTGGGAAGTCGACTGTTATAAGGTTTGAATCGCAGAGAAGTGGCTTGATCTTCCTGTCCCATATCATTGGACAGACAATCATGATCCGACATTATAGAGTCATGGTCTGAGATGTTCTCGCGTTGCGGAGCAATCTGGCGCGGACACACAAAGGTAGAATCCGCTTGGATGCCAAGTTCTACTATGGATTTTGCAGTTCTCAGTTTCACGATCGTGGTTTCCACCTCGAGATCCGCGTCGTAGCAAAACTCTGGACAATGCTGCGTACCGATGTTTGCCGTGAAAAAAGGTGCTCGCTCAGCACACAATTTTGAATTGCTCGATTGTCCCACAATCCTTACATCAGGGACGCCTGTGCACTTGTTACCAAGATAGCATGAGTGCAGCGATCTGATGGGTGAATTATTGGGCACTCGGTAGGGATCCGGTGAATCTGGTGGCTCGTCACTTGATGACCCATCGTCCGTAAGGTCGGGGTTCAGGTCTGACTTTCTCCAAGTATCATCGGAGGCCACGTCGAATTGCTGCGATGCAACTCCTGGCTGCTGAGGACGGACCGACTTACTTCCTCCTTGTAGACAAGTCAGATGTGAGGTATCTTCACAGTTGCCTTGCTCTACTGAAGGCTGATGATGTTTCGCTCGACCTCCTTTTCCTGATCGTCGCATCATAGCTCTGGCCCGAAGTGATACAAGAGCTTCCATATTGGAAGATCGCCAGGGTGGTAGTGCGGTGGATGGTGAACGCGATGATGGCATCTCGTAGCAGCCTTCGTGGAGTACCAATTGCACCGCACGATTGATTGGAACATTCGGCCAAGTAATTGTGCGAATCATGCGATTGGACAGACTTTCTTCCTCGTACGGAAGCGACAACTTCGCTTCTATCTGCAAGTCCTCAGCGAAATCCGGGTTCCTACCGTAGCGAAGTCCTGTACACGGAGTACCAACCGCTCGCCAGATGATTGCTAACGTACTTTGGGAAGGTTCACTGATGATTGGGTCGTCGAGAGAGGCAAATGATTGTCTTGACGTGAAGATTCCAGCCATTCTTGGGAAATATAGGCACCTCTGTTGAGCAGCAGAAACAATATTTCGCCGCTGTACGACGCTGTTTGGAGTAAGAAGAGGAACTTTGAGAGGCGAGGCCAAACTCAGAACTGCGCTTGCTAGGACACCTTGTATGGGAAGTGACTTCAGAATTGCTCTTGGACACCGTCTTCAATGTCTCTGCGAGAGCAGAGGGAGAGCGAGCAGGATGGAGTCCTGGTCGCAGTGACACGAGCGCCTAGGAGACTATTTATGATCAGTGATCTGAGTCTGTCGAGGCCTTCGTCCAATAGAATGTCTGAGTGAGGTGATCGGGCCAATTGAGCGTGATGCATAGCGTGATGATGCAACACGCTGTAAATAAATCGCGCTCCGATTAGATTGCAGGTGTGTAGATGACTGACGTGCCATACGTCTTCGCGTCATGGACAACTCATCAGCCTGTAACAATCCTTGTCAAATAGACAGTTTTATCATCTACATGACACATGCTCAACTCGTTTGAAATGATAGCACAAGATCTTCGAATGACGCAATTGTATTCAAGAGCAGCAAATCACATGATGCCAGTGGTATAGGCATCTTTGAGGAATTGTCCTGAAGACCCTCTGTGTTATGCTTTCACGGCACAATACAATTGCAACTTCAGACTGGTGGAGATGTCGATCAGCTCAGGCCCCGCGTTGCTCTCGCGCGTGGGAGGCCAGCGCTTCTTCTGATCAGCCTCGGAACGCTTTACCAATCTAGGAACTACTTTATCCTCCTTCCACCGCGAGAGCCGGCACAATCAGCGCTCGTGGCAATGACGAGGGTTACTGCTGCCGGGCACTGCAGTCCCGCAATTTCCTGTTCTCCTCACTCGTATACCTGTGTTGCCGGCAATTATTGGTATAAGGTACTGCTTCTTCGTGGTACTTCTATCGAGATATTGGTTCAGAGTTTACGAAGATGTCGAGCACAGAAGGAAAGACAATCACCTGCAAGGTACTCATCACACATTGTCCCAATTTCTTCTCTCGCTGACATGGATCCAAGGCAGCAGTAGCTTGGGAAGCTGCAAAGGATCTTGTTATTGAGGACATCGAGGTCGGTCCTCCTCAGGCTCATGAAGTCCGCATCAAGATATTGTGGTCGGCTCTCTGCCATACAGATTACTATACTCTCTCGTACTTTGACTTTTCCCTTACATTATTGCTTTTATGCTAAAACTGGGTAGAGGTAAAGATCCAGAAGGTCAATTTCCCTGCATCCTCGGGCACGAAGGCGGTGGAATTGTAGAGTCGATCGGTGAAGGGGTTACCAACGTTCGAGTGGGCGATCATGTCATTCCACTTTACACAGCAGAGTGCAAAGAGTGCAAATTCTGCAAATCTGGCAAGACGAATCTTTGTGGCAAAGTAAGGACGACACAAGGACAAGGTGTTATGCCAGATGGCACATCTCGTTTCAAATGCAGAGGCAAGGACATCACTCACTTCATGGGAACCTCTACATTTTCTCAGTATACTGTGGTGGCGGATGTGTCTGTGGTAGCCATCTCACCCAAGGCGCCTCTAGAGAAGGCATGTCTTCTTGGCTGTGGAATCACTACCGGCTACGGTGCCGCAACCAGGACTGCGAAAGTTGAAAAGGGTTCGAAAGTATGCATCTTCGGTATCGGCTGTGTTGGGTTGTCCGTAGTGCAAGGCGCTGTCGCCTGTGGTGCATCCGAGATTGTTGCGGTCGACACAAACGGTGATAAAGAAAGATGGGCTCAGCAGATGGGCTCCACTGCTTTCGTAAATCCTACAAAGCTTGATAAGCCCATTGATGAATACCTTGTCGACAAGTACGATGGCGGATTTGATTACGTCTTCGACTGCACTGGAAACGTCAATGTCATGCTCTCCGGACTGAAGGCCTGCCACAAAGGATGGGGAAAACTTGTTGTCATTGGTGTGGCAGCCGCCGGACAAGAGCTCTCCTTCCGCCCGTTCCTTGTCGTTACTGGCAGATCAGTGACAGGATCAGCTTTCGGTGGTGTGAAAGGCAGGTCAGAGTTGCCAGGGCTTGTAGACCAATACCTCCTGGGTGATCTTAAGGTCGATGAATATGTCACACACAATGAAACATTGTCCACTATCAATGAAGGCTTCGAGCAAATGAAGAAGGGAGATTGTTTGAGATGCGTCGTTAATATGGAACAGGGAGAAGATGCTTAGATAAAGTCGAATCTCATGTTTGCCTCGATTATGTTGTCTAAATGGAAGTTCTGCTGGGCGTTCGAGAGACCGCAAATTTATGAAAATGCTTCATCTGTCCAACATGTTGCAAGTAAATAGTGATAGGCTGGAGCCTTGCCAGATCTCTCTGTATCATTTATGCAACGCATATGCCAACATTGTTGCCTTAGTCGATCACACTGAATGTAATGTACTTGTATTAGAATAAGCACAGATCCGCAGGTTTGAGGCGCAATAGAATTGCGTATTCTGGAATCTGGTTGGCTGAAGCAGAAATGTACGCACATGCGTAGTTCTGTCTAGGCGACTGACTCCAACCCCTTTCGCTCACTGGCTAAAAGATACTGGCGCATGGTTTAGTAAATTTGACCTGGACCTGGGTCTGCACAGGACTAGTGACGTGAACAATATGGAGGCATTCGAGCCTGCTTCTGGTTTGAAGGCTTTCGATGCGTTTCCAAAAGTCGAAAAGTCGTTTCGTGCAGAACGGACCACACGCGGAGCGATCCTGTCAATCTTTCTGACTGTCAGTCTTGTATATCTCTTTATCAGCGAGTTTACATGGTATTTTGGAGGTTATGAAAGTCATCATTTCGAAGTTGAGAAGGCAATCAAAGACCATATGAATATAAATGTCGATATGACAATCAAGATGCATTGCAGAGATATCGAGATCAATGTACAGGATACCACTGGAGACCGCATCTTAGCAGGCAACGCGCTCAAGAAACACAGTGTTGACTGGGACGAAGGCAGTAGTCATCATCTCGATGCTGCTCATCAGCAGGCTGATGCATATGATCTGCAAAAGGTCATCAAGTCAGCTCGACAGAAGAAATTTAAGAAGCAAAATGAAAAGAAGAATGGTCGGTCATGTCGTGTATACGGAACTCTCGAAGTGCATCACGTTGCAGGAGATTTTCACATCACTGCTGTTGGGGTTGGCTATTATGCAGATCGACAATTGCTCCTTGAGGAAATGGATTTCACGCACAGAATTGACGAATTATCATTCGGAAAGTTCTATCCCAAATTAGTCAATCCATTGGATGGCACTCATGCCGATTCTCTGAGCCATTTCCACAGATTTCAATATTTCTTAAATGTCGTCCCAACTACTTATACAAGTGGCCGTACCACTATTGAGACGAATCAATATGCCGTGACGGAGCAATCCCGGCATACCAACTCGAACGCTGGTGACTTCTTTCCCGGCATATTCTTCAAGTATGATATAGAACCTGTCTCGTTAAAAATCACAGACACCCGAATGCCATTCATGCAGTTCCTGATAAGACTTCTTGGTGTTCTTGGAGGCATTGTCTCTAGCACTGAGATCTTGCACAAAGCAATCAATGCTGTCTATGGACAAATGCGTAATCCAGCTCGAAACCGCGGACATTCCCTTCTAGATCGCCGGCGAGATGACCTAGATGAGAAGCGTCCTTTTTAGCTTATCGGAAATTGAAAACTAATGAATGCCATCCGTTGGGGAAACTTATGGTCAAAGCTACAATACGCGTGATTCCAATACGAGTCTCGATTCAAGAGTTGACTCACAAGCTCTGTCTGGCTATTCAATTGAGCTGCTTCGACCCGGTTCCACAAAGACTGATCAGTCCTGATGCCATTGATCAGTGTTGATCGAAGCCTTTCGTGTCACAGATGAATCAATTCCAATCCTTCTACTTCATGTTTATGCTCGTCCGTCACCTCGTGCTGCCTTGCAGAGTAGGAAGTTATGGTGAACTCTGGCCGTCAAGAGGGTGTGGCGAGATGTGCTCGTATGGTTGACACTTTACAGTCAAACATTGAAAAGCTCAGGCTATTAAATGCAATACGAATTCCCTTGCAGGTCGATTCTACGATGTTTCAACCCATCGTCAAGCTGTCCGAACACCACACAATGATTCATGCCAAGGTATCCGCAATGATTCATACTTGTACTGTACAAGGCATTACGATACTTTACCTGAGGGACGCACTTCGCCTCTATTCCAAGGACTTGGAATCTAAATTTGTCCGAGCCATGTCGCAAACTGAGAAATCGATTGGCAAATTGAGAGATACAGTCAAAGCTGTGATTGATAGCTATTTGTTGCCTGTTGCAAAGTTCTCTAAGAAGTCCTGGCAGCATGAAGGCCTAGGCACAGCGACGAAGAAAATAGAAAAGTCGATCAGGTCTTGTGCAGATCGTCTTCACGTCCTTGAGGACTATGCACACCTACCAGGACCTACCAAAATAATCAAGCAAATGAAGACTATTCTCGAGAGTTCCGACAAACGCTACCTAGAGCAATCTATAGAAGAGTTGTATGATGAAGTTGTCTTGACTGAGCTTCAGTCCTTCACTTTGTATCAAGAGAACACAAGACCCTCTCAGGTATGTACACAAGAATGATATCGCAAGGCTCAACCTTGCAGGAAGAGATAAAGAAATCAATGCAGCGCAACAATGCCCCAATCGAGAACCTGATATACAGTCAGAGGATCAGGTTGACAGATTCTCGTACACAAATTGCAGATGGCTTCGTATCCCGCACGCAAAGGATGCGACGTGAACCCAAGATCAAAAAGACTCCGTCAGATATAGAGACTGAGATTGTCCCATTGAAGCCTGTCATTCTACCAAGCAGCCCAACCCCTCTTTATCGATCAGCTGATCAGCCAGGCAAGCATGTGTCCAGTAGTAGCAAAGTCAGCTCACAAGGTTCGAAGACGCAATGCCTCGAGACGGATCAGGACTGTTCTGAGCAATTCGATCTTGACGAAGTTTACGATAGCTACCATGATCAGGATATGGATGCCACCTTAGGACTTCCAGGGCGTAATGCAATTCATGCTTTGCAACGACAACCTTCACACAAACAGAACTTACATAAGCGATCACTTCGCAGATCACGGTCGCAGCCGATGAGTGTCAACAGCGGTTCAGTCTTTGTGGCCAATTTCGAGCCTCCTTGTGAGGAGAGCGACGTTCAATGTGATGTCGCTACTAAGGTGACCTTCACTTCTCCGGAACGGCACATGGACAAGAAAGCTCACTCAGGTCACGATGTACGTGATCAGTACTATTAGCTGCTTGCAGAATTACAACTTTTCATCTTTTGTGCTTAGCTAGCATCAGCAAGACATTGTAGCAATATATCTACCACTCGTCCTCAAGAGAAACGCTTTTACGAGTGAAAGGGAGCACCGGACGTAGAGCAGATCGAGCGAGTCGATCAGGAGAGCCTCGATACGTGATGAAGGTTAGGCAGGGGGCCGAGGACACGTGGTGGATGGGCTCACGGGAGGGGGATGTGATCTTTTGTGTCTGATGTCGGCAGTGTTTTGATGCGTGTTTTGCCAGAGTCTGCGGGATCGTGCTTGCTCTCGGCTGCGGCTAACTATTGGCCTGCCGCCAGGGTGGGCAGTTCTGAGTGCGAGTTGCATGATCTGTGGCGCATTGCATGAGTGGGAAGATGCATCATCAGAAAATAATCTGCAGGCGCCTCAGAGTGATCGATCGACCTGCGCTTGCCCTGCGATTCCATGCTACGCGTGCGTGCTTGCCTCCCATCCATCCTCAACCATCTGCTTCTACATCCTCTCTAGCTAAAGGTCTTGCGCTCGAGACCCTGCCTGCTATCTGTCTCTCCCTCGCCAGAGTGTCTTGCGAGGGATTCCAAGTCCGGTGCAAGTACGAGTCAACTTGTCATCGTGTGACATCTTTCGGATTTACGAGACTCTGCGTCTACCGATCGCGCAACTGAGATTGACCTTTCCACAGCGGAATATCTTGCCAGTGTCCCTTGGAACGTCTGAAAACTCGAGTCGCCATGGATCCATATGTGAACAGAATCGATGAACCTACGCGACGTCGCCGGCGGACAACGACTCTCGAACTCGAAATCCTCGAGATGGAGTTTGCGAAATGCGACAAGCCCTCGATCACGGAACGCGATAGGTGAGTGAACCAGAGACGGCTTCGTGTCATGCGTATTTGAATTCCAAACTGACCTCTTTCAGGATCAGCGATCTTATAAGCCGTACAGACGTGGACGGCCCCGGCATGAATGGTCGAGAGATCCAAGTTTGGTTTCAGAACAAGAGACAAGCCATCCGACGTGCGCAGGTAAGTTTCCTTCTCGAGTCTCGAGCAGACATCCACTGACACACGGTCTAGGGAGCCTACCCCAATTGTGAGCCAATGAGTGAAAGGGCCAAGACACGCTTGGCGAACGAACAGCTCTTCGGCATCACCTTGCAACCCCCACGCAACGAGCTATCGACTCCACCTAATTCCTTTACATCCACAGAAGACTCTGGCAGTAGCAGTCAGCAGAACGCGACTCCACATACTGCACTACAAGCTGGTTTGCAGACTCCCATATCAACAGTCTTTCGCGAACCACGAGCTAAGCTGGTTCTATCTGATCTCGGCGACGGACATGCCGAAATCATGTTCTCGCCGACGCCTTTGAAGCCCAGTAGTCCTCCACGTATTCCTGCTCTCATCACACCTATCAGGACGCCGCTCTCGCGAAGGATCGCCGCACGTAGCGCAAGCTCTCCCGCCCTATTCGGGACATCCAATCATCGCATCAATCTGTCAAACTCCATTATGAGAGACTCCGCAGACACCACCACAAGTGGTCTCACTACACCGACTCAGACGGTCTCGCGAGAAAATCTTGGAGCTTTGAGAAGTCTTAAGAGACCCCTTCCCTTTGCTGCCAATGCTTCGTCCCGAAAGCATGTTCCTTCTCAACCAGCAAAGAAACGAACTCCGGCTACAAAGTCTGCCAGCTATCATGACTTGGGCCGGGGCAAGGAAAATATTCCCCCTGGCAGTGCAGTCTTCAATGTTCCGAGGACGCCTGTTGGCTCGACAAGGAGTCCTCGAACGGATTCAAACATACCACCCAGCAACGATCATAGCACAAGATATGGAAGAGATCTACGACGCATCCAGTCCGACAGTATGAGAGACTCCTGGACCCCAATGGTCTCTACGAACTCCCCTGTGAACGGTGCCTCGAAATTGTTGACTAGAGCTACAGAGAGTGCCACGCGCGAGACTCTCTCCCCTGCAAAGCGGCCTGTTGCACCACAGAAGAAGTTATCGGCGGAAGAATGCGCTCTGAGTCTCGTTTCCCTGGCGCATAGTGCGTGATAAGTTCCTATGATAGCGGCTCGCGAAAGAGACTAGGTTGTACGAATAAAGCATCTTGCGCAAGCAAAGTAGGCTACTCTCTGTGTTGTATAACGCTGACAAATAGCAAGACCTCTTTGCTGTATGTTCAATAATCGAGCATGTGAAGTGTGGTACGTGAAAGAGTGCAAGTGACTGCAAAGGCAACTCGGGCTCTCTCTGTAAACAGGATCTGTCTCGCTGCCCACGGCTGGCCCATCAGAAGCCCCTCCCGCTAATCAGCCGCCAGAGTTGAACACCCACCAGACGCCCAATATTTTGTTCTTGACAGATTCGTTCTCTCACTGAACAAATCTCCCTGAAGTGCAATCTCCAGTGACTGAATACCCAAGTCCCATTGCAGACATTACCAGTCGAGAACTGAAAGGAAGCCGAATTGTCTGCAAAGTGCCCGTGTCTATTGCGACAACCGCGTGAGATTCGCGTCGAGAGCATGAAGCCTTCTCAGAGTCTCAGACGATTCAGACCGGCCACGGCGATACTCTCTATAGTCGTCCTCTGTACTCTAGTCTATTTCTTTACTTTATCGCCCGTCCCTACGATATCCTCAAGACGTCTCAACACAGGCGTACCACTCAGCAGCTCAATCAAGCGATATGATCTCAATGCAGGTAAGCTCGACTTCAATGTGCATCACAAGTCTCGATCTAACGAGGTACTTAGTCCAAGCCACAGGCAGGGCACTCGAGAATAGAGAACGTATACTGATCCTCACTCCTATCGCGAAATTCTATACGGAATACTGGGACAATCTCTTGCGACTGACATATCCTCATGATCTGATAGATCTTGGATTCATCGTGCCTAAGGGCAATGCAGCAAACCAGGCTCTCGGCCTGCTGGAGGAAGCCATCACGAAGGTGCAGACAGGCTCGAAGAAGAAACGATTTGGCAGCGTCCATATTCTTCGTCAGGATTTCGAAACCACAACTGGGCAGTCCGAAAAGGAAAGACATGCAAGGGAGGCTCAGAAGAAGAGACGAGCAGCGTTAGCTCTCGCTCGGAATGAACTGCTCGTTTCTGCTCTGGGACCGAGTACGAGCTGGGTACTACACCTCGATGCGGACATTATCGAGACACCGCCGAGCCTGTTGGAGGACATGACTCGTCAGAACAAAGACATTCTCGTTCCGAACTGCTATCAGAGATTTACAAATGAGGCTGGGCTGCCCGATATTCGGCCATACGACTACAATTCGTGGCACGAATCTCAGATCGCTTTGGACATGGCAGCCAGCATGGATGAAGACGATGTTATTGTCGAAGGTTATGCCGACATGGCGACCTATCGACAACTCATGGCCTACGAATTCTATAACTCCGGCACCGAGCCACATGTGGGCACAAGATCAGTGCAGATCGACGGGGTCGGTGGAACGGCACTGCTTGTTAAAGCAGAAGTCCATCGGGATGGAGCCATCTTCCCGACCTTTTCCTTTTACAAATTGATCGAGACTGAAGGATTTGCCAAGATGGCGAAACGTCTAGGCTATCAGAGTTGGGGAATGCCTGACTATCTCGTCTATCACTACAATGAATGAAATCAAGGTGACACGAGTTTGGACAGATAAATTAAGCTGGAGTATCCTTCTTATCATGAATATGCTGCTTTTTCCGAGCAAACACACTTGACCAGCGGCTCCGGCCAATACGAATTGTCTTTAAAGTCTGTGGCGGATGTCTGCTTGTACGGGAAGAGGGCCCGACGTTGGTAGTTTGGAGGAAGAGTTTGAGTTGATGTAGTTGGGTCTGCAGCATGACAAGCCAGATGTCGAATGCTCTGATGAGCTTCCTGAGCCTGACAATCGCAAATTCGTAGGAATCTAGCCTTTTAATGCATTCTATCCTGGTATTCGGACCAGACAAGAAAAGTGTCAGGAGATCTCCTGAGTAACATGCCTTCAAAACCATTACATCTCTGGCAAGCTCGTCTTGCCTGGATTTGTTCGACATGAGTGTCCGGGCAATTCGTCGCCATGTCCCGGGTCTTGCTCCAGCTTGATGAGATTTCCTGATAAAGAGTCTGCGGATGCATGCTTGGAATTTATAGAGTGCCATGACAAGGCTGAAACTCGTGACGAGGGTCGTTGTCGAGATGTGCCTCAGGATGAATGGCCAAGGCATAGATGACATTTTGTCTAGCTATCTTGCTAGTGCAATTACACAGGATACTTGCAATGTCGTAAGTGCCGTCGATCTCAATCAAGGCAACGCAGAGGCGATTTTTGTAGTACTACAGTGACATATAAGAATATATGGGGACAAGTGAGTGACTCTTTCCCAGCCTCCTTTGAAAGTTGAGCGGAGATGAACTCACATCACACCAGCCACCCTCTGTGAACCACTCCAGAAATAGAACAGACAAGAGACATCATCAGTGAAACCGTAAGCATTCGAGTTCTATTCCCTAAAGCGGAGGATCAAGAAGGATCTGTACCTGTGACTTATCTTCACTCTTCAAGAAGCTCATCTCGACGGAGTGTGGCGGATAGATAAAAGCGGATCTCGGGTAGATAAAAGCGGCTCAGGTACGAGATCTTCACGTGCTTCACAATTTCATCCCATTGTGGCTCATACCAGTAGTAAAGAATCGGGAGTCGTGCTGGAGAAGTCAGTCTGATAGTGGAGGGTTCTGAGTGGAATTCTCGACATTGAGGTGCAGTGTTCAGTCATTCGGATCAAGCATGTGGTCTCGTGGCTAGCATAGAAGTTTCGATATAGAGTCTGGTTGATCGCTGAGAGCAGGCAAAAGTAGAAATGCGAGCACCTGTTTCGCACGATTCGAATGTCGTGCCGGCGGTGCAGACGTCTTTGCAGGGCAATAATCTCGAAGAGTTGCATCAGTTCTTGAGCGCAGACTCTCATCTCGACCTCTCGACGGCATGGACACAGGCAAACAGAAACAACGACAGTGCTACCGCCATGTCTGTGTGCAAGAGCATCTCTCAACTGCTCATCAAGGTCGATGGAGAACGTGGCTTCACTAGTGCTGGCACGGCATTCATTCGTCGTCTGCTGGAGGAACATGCCAAGAGTGTGTTTCGTAATCTATCGTCGCTGAGGCCGCAGTATGTCAATCCAACGCTCAGATTGCTCATCACCATGTCTCAATTCGATGCCGGCAGTCTCGCAAACGAAGTCTACATCGCCATGGACTTCAATACGTTTAAGACACTGCCGAAGTTGCTCACGAGAAGTGGACCACAAACTCAGAAGCCGAGCGAGGAGAAGGTATCCTTGGGTAAGCGAAAGCGTGAGGACGGCACTGCCAAGGATGCCACCAGAGGTCTCTTCATTGCCCTCCTGTTTACACTGCTCAGTAATGCTCAACCTTCGACAAAAGCCGAGATTCTCCAACGGCGGCCCGTCATGACAGAGTTCCTGAAGCATCTCCAACACGATCCCGAAACTTCCGTCAAGAAGACATTAATCGCGCTGACCAGGATTCTGGAGTCTCGAGATATCCCTCGAGCGGCTAAAGTACAATTTTTCAACGATTGGACCCTGAACCAGATGGCAGCACTATACGGAAGAGAAGATCTTGACGAAGATGGCACGACTTTGAGAAGTCATGTTCAAAAGTTCTTCCTCAAGGCTACCACTGTACCCGATCAAGGAATCTGCTTCTCATCCGATGGTCTTGTTCCTCCAGCAAACAAAAAGTTGTACAATCCCATTCTTGCGGCTTTCATCATGACCTTGCGTCCCTTAACGGACGACCTACAGTACGATCTCCTCTCCTCGATTCTCACGACGACGCCTGAACTGATCTCCCACTGGCTCCAAAACACGACTATGGACCTGAATCCACGGTTGGACGTCGAGTGGATCAAAGCGATGGGCCTCATCGAACATCTCCTCTCAATTGCACTGCCAGCCGATATTGCAAAGAGATTGACACTGGTACCGGAATACGTTCTCATCGAGAATATCCTTCCAACTCCTCTGACAAAAAACCTCATCAAGGCTCTCCAGCACGAGTCTGAGCTCGTGAGATTGATGACTTGTAGGACCTTCAATAAAGCCCTCGAAAAGCTCAAGCTCCTATCGGCGAATGAGGACGGCGTCCTCGATCTTCGAGACGCTCTGCAACGCCGTGTGCCACTGATTGAAGTCTTTTGGCCACTCTCAGTAAACCAAGTCTTGTCAAGCTCATCTGAAGAATCAGTTCTGCTCCGTGAGCAAGTCATTCTCATCATAGCCTCGTACGTAGAGCTTTTCGATGACTTGCCTAGTTTCGATTTTGCGGCTCTGTTCAACCTCATCATGAATGCATCGTCTGCTCCAAGCTCTGACAATGAGGATGAAGAGCTTGAGATGTCTGGTGCTCCTCAGTCACTCCCAATCTCAAGTGAAAAAGAAAAAGCGGCGGTGTTGTCCATGGCGCAGGATATCGATGGTCTACAATGGCTCACGAAAAAGAAATCTGTCAGGTCTATCCTCGACGCAGCCTTGCACTACATCTGTGGTCTGCCCGAGTCATCTGAATCTGCACGACGGCAGGCGATTGAGGTTCTGGACCACATTATTGTCTCCCACTCATTCATGTTCAGCACTTCGCTCGCCCCTAATATAAGTCCTGTGCCCAGAATTGAAGCTTTCGTGCAACCACTTCTGGCCGTTACGGACGAGAAGGCACTCGCTTTCTTCATCACATTCTTGGAGGATTGCATGATCAGATTCCAAGCTTCACCATATAAGTATTGGGACTCTTACGTAGAGCTTCTAGGGAGTGTTGCAAACGACAAGGCCTGCATAAGTTTGATTGTCTTTGTCATGAAGGAGCAATTGGCATATGTCAAGGACAACTCAAGCGTTTCAGATTGGCTTCTCCAAATTGTCTCAAATCTGATTGCAATTGGCGAAGACAGGGCGACATATAATTCCCTTTTTACACAAGAAATACAACCCTCTTCATCAGATGATTCAATTTCCGTCTGGAATGCCACCAAGATAATACAGCTCTCTGCACTCAATAGAGCGTCACAGCATGAGTATGACGTATTGCACAAAAGTCTCGAGTCATTGGTCGGTCGCGACTTGACAGAAGTGAAGCTCTACTGTGTACGTCAGTGGTTGTGCTCTGATAGCAAGGAGACGACCATTCTCCCAAAACTCGAATTACTCTCGAAATACTTTGGCTACCACTATCTGAAAGCCAACAGTGAGGTGAAAGAGTTGCTACTGAAATTTCTTCCGGGGACCAGTATTGAAACATCACTAGAAAATCTGGTTGGCGCTCAAGAAGCTGTGGAGCTAATGCTAGACTTGACAGCGCAGGCTCAGAGCTTCGGTCCGAATGTGCTTGCAGCTCTGGTGGATTGCACCATGGATGATGCAGATGGCCGCCTGACTGGCCCTCTGATATCCCAAGTGCACAAAAAGTGCGATATTCGGCAGACTGCCGTCCTCTCAGCGCTTGGCCGGGCACTTCGGCGGTCTGCTGTAGAAGACTTCAACTTGTCAGACTACTTATTTCAGGCTGATGACGCCATCTCTGTTGACAAGCAAGCCCTGGCGAACTGTATTGCTGCATATCTCGACCGATTTGCTTCAAATGAAGTGCCTGCAGTATACATAAAATGGGCTGAGCAAGAAGCATTCCAGAATGCTTCCGTAGTACTTGCTCAGCTTCTAAACTCAACGTCGCAGGAATACGTCGAGATGGGTTTACGTCAAGTCGAATCCCGTCTCATCACCTTCGACGACACTAAGAACTGTGACGCCAAGCTTCTGGACAGCGTTCTGACTTGCGTTGAGCAAAAAGCAAAACTGGACAAAGAATTCTCACAGGATCTTGTGAAGGTGTTATTGGCCGATGAGGATGACTCGACGACCTTGCTTGACGTAAACAAGATGAAAACCTTGACAAGTCTGCAAATCCAGACTGAGACTCTGCCTTCAAACATAAGAACACAATTGACAGAGTTCCACCGCAAGTGCATCTCTCTTCTCACCCGGCGTTTCGCAGAGGACCGGAAAGAGGAGGACAAGTCCTTGTCACGAAACAGTCTTGCGTTTCTCGAGGCGGCTGCACACTATCTGCCAAATTCGACTGTAGCCATGGACTGTGGTGTCGTACTGCTCAATCCCTTGGTTGAGGCTGCTCTGGAAAATCAGCTTCATCATCCAAGCGTTGGCAAGTTCCTGCTGAATCTTGCTCGAAGCACCGATATCGAGGCATTCAATTACGCACGAGCGATTCAGTCGGTCCTTGTGACGGGACGACTGTCCGATACTCCTGAAGTGGCGATAGCTCTGCTGGAATTTTTACATGAGATGATATCGAAAGCACCGGCAAAGGCAAACATTGGTGTCATGGATGAAGTACTGAAACTCTATGGAGGGACATGTTCCATCAGGGACAAGTTGCTCTTTCAAATACTCCAGAAGCTCGAAATCACCCTCAAGACATCCTTTGGAAGCAGAATCAAGAGCTGGCGACTCGTGGAATCATCTAATGATGCAGAAGATGTAAACTCGCTCGATCTGACTCTTTCATCCGACGTTGCCCTCCACACAATTCTCAATTCTCAGGGATCACTCGGTGACTGGGAGGCTGAGACTGGAGATGAGATGGCTCTGTATGATTTACGTTTCGTGTTGCCAGCAATTGCAGGCTACCTGCATTTCGATTCATCCATCGCCATGATGAAGCAACTGATTGAACATCACTGTCTCGGTCTCGTCCTCCTCGGGCTGTCGTCGACAGATGAGCTCATTCGGCATCAATCAAATCACCTGCTCTCGAGATTCGACCGTCTCATTACATCCTCTACCATTCGGGAGAAGGCTCAATTGGCCACCCTCACGGGTCTCCTACACGACTCGCTCTCCAGAGCCGACTTGCAACATGCCCCGATTCCCCTGATCCAATCAGTCTTTCTCGCACTCTCGGTCGACATCCTCATGTCACCATCCCATTACCTCTACGAGAAGCTCAACCGATTCCTGCTCGCTCGGCCACAACTCGATCTCAATGACATTCCACTCTTCCTGAGCCTGTTTGCCAGTCGTGACGATTACGCCAAGGTCGTAAGCTGGCTCCTTCGTCTCTTGTCAGCCGGCATCCGTCGACCTCTTTCCTCCTCCTCCTCCTCCTCCTGCCAAACGACGACTATGAAACTTCAGCAAGATTCAATGGAGTCGAATGGTCAAGAACTCGACTCTGTAAGCAGACGGGAATGTCGAGCATATGAACGACGTCATGTCCTCGAAATGCTCATGGGCCTCTACCGTTCCAAGGCCGCGACATCAAAGATCAAATCTGGCATCGAAGCAGTCTTGCAGAATGTCTGCGAGTCGAGTCTCATGAGACTCTATTTTGCACGAGTCGGGGGACGGTTGTGGATTCGATTGGCGCTCGAGGAGCAAGAGACGGCAGTGCTCCGACGGCTCGAACAGATGGTGTCATAGCATGAAATTTGGATAAACACGTAGTCTTTCTACTCTACTATGTAGTCTGACATTTTGTCGAATTTGATCGTAAAAGCAGGGGGTTTAAGCTTTCAAGAGGACATGAGAATTGTGTTTTAGTGAGAATGACTTGATGTTGTAGACTGAGATTTTGCCATCACCCTCGTCTAAATCCTCCTAGTTGTATCTATGCAAACTGACATCTCTTCGTGGAGTCCTGACTCCGATGCAAGCAGTCTGACCTTTTTCGTGATACTCATCTTGCCAGTCAAAACTGATCCATCTTGAACGGCGGCAAGGCACATCTCAAAGGTCAAGGTGTTTTCCATCACGAGAAGATGGGGAAGAAGGGATTTGATCAGCAATCGTCAGAATCGGTGATGGGGAGGGTCCGATGGGTATAGGCTTTCCCCCTGGGCCCGTACTCTGCGACCTGCTGCCCCGTGCCATCCAATAGCCACTTGTAGGTCATGATGCCCTCGAGCCCGACCGGTCCCCTTGCGTGAATCTTGCCCGTGGCGATGCCGACCTCGGTCCCAAACCCGTACCGCATGCCGTCTGCGAACCTGGAACTGGTGTTGACAAAGACGGAGGCAGAGTCGACGGCGCGTTGAAAGTGGCGTGCGGAAGTGGGGTCGGAGGTGAAGATGGTGTCTGTGTGATGGGACCCGAATCGGTTGATTTCATCTACTGCAGAGTCGATCGAGTCGACGGAGCGGATGGAGAGGGTCAAGGAGAGGTACTCTGTCTCCCTGTCACTCTCGTCCGAGGCCGTCACTCGCCCGTCTTTCAGGTGGGCGGGGAGACTGTCGAGCAACTGGGGGGACAGTCGGCAGGTGACGCCCGCGGCGAGCAGTGACTCGAGGAGAATGGGCAGGGCAGTCCCCGTGAGGGACTCATGGAGGAGGATGTGTTCGAGTGCGTTACAGGCCGCCGGATAATTTGTCTTGGCGTCCAAGATGACTGGGACCACGAGTGTCTGAATCTCCTGTAGCGAGAGGTGAGCATCAACGTAGGCGTGACAGATGCCATCCGCGTGTCCCATGACTGGAATCCTCGTCGCCTGACGAATCGACTTGACCAACTCGTTCGATCCACGGGGGATCACGAGATCAATCAGCTCCTCATGCCGCAACAACTCTCCCACCTCCTCCCTCGACTCGACCAGGGAGACTGCACCGAGGGGAATGCCGGATGCCTCCAGAGCCCGCCCGACTAGACCGGAGAGCGCAGAGAACGTCCAGCGGGACTCCCTGCCACCTTTCAAAATCACGGCATTGCCAGACTTCAGCGCGAGCGAGGTGATGTTGACAATCACCTCTGGCCGAGCCTCGAAAATCACCAACAAGACACCAAGGGGACACCGAACCCGGCGCAAGACGAGCCCAGAATCCAGTTCAGTCTTGGCCACACACTTGCCCACCAACTCCCCCAATGCCGCAACCTCCATCACTCCCTTTGCCATCTCTGCATATTTACCGGGTCTCGAGAGATCAAGGCGAGCAATCAACGAGGTCGGCAGATTCGACTCTCGAGCCGACGCCAGGTCCTTTTCATTCGCCCTCAAGATGGACGACTCCTCTTCCAACAATAACTCATGCAATCGAATCAATGCCGCATTCCGTTGAGAGGAAGATAATGTTGCTAGGATTCGAGACGCCTTGCGCGCCGAAGATGCAATCTCATATGACGTCGACATCGCTTTTGAAGATGCTTGTATCTTGACAAAAGTTTTGAGTGAGTCAGAGACGAATAGACGATTCGAACAATATATTGGCTTGCAAGATTTCAAAAGAAAAATGGGGTTGTGGCTCAGTTGGTAGAGCGTATGCTTTGCATGCATAAGGTCCAGCGTTCGATTCGCTGCTGCTCCACTTTTTGCATTTTCGCTATTCTACTCGGTTGTTAACAATCACTGCGTGTCGTAGACAGGATGGAAAGTTATTGGATAGGCATTCATAAACTATCATCATTCTAAATTTACATGGCGTTATGGGAGCTAAACATCTCTTTCGTCTTTTGAGCAGCACTTTGATTAGGATGTGCCATTTGACCTGCAATCCTTCGTGTTGCATCACGCTTATCCTGCTCCGTCGTGATGTCGGACGATTCGTTCGGTGCGTCCTGCATTCCCGGTGGATGGCCGATGCTAGAACCGACACACAACAATGTTTCGATGGACAATTTGGAGTTCTGCGTCAAGTCTTCATCAAAGACGAATCTACCAGGCTCGAAAATCACAAGCAGTGTCGAGCCACCAAACTTGAAGTACCCCAGTTCATCTGTTCGAGCCAC
Source organism: Taphrina sp. SM11 (assembly GCA_004000165.1). Lineage (NCBI taxonomy): Eukaryota > Fungi > Ascomycota > Taphrinomycetes > Taphrinales > Taphrinaceae > Taphrina > Taphrina sp. SM11. The sequence continues at coordinate 228,123 of RHDT01000098.1, read as the reverse complement.
TTTTTGGCCAGTAGATGCCGTGATGACGGTACTGCCGACCATCATGGCACCGATACAGACAATCATGACTCTTCCAAATTCTTTCGAGTCGATTGGCACCAACACTCGCACATTCTCACCATAGACATCGAGATTCGACCGGATGGCCATCGGGTTGACTGTATAGTATTGTCCCTCGAGTGCCTTGGGTTGACCAAGGACTCCATCTACGGGGATATGGAAACGATGATAGTCTTGCGGTGCCAGTCGAAAGATACCCAGACTTCCACCTAGGAAGCGCTCGACTTCTCCAGGATAAGCTGTTCCAAAGAGTCTCTGAAGTGAAAAGTTTTGACCTTTGATCCATATCTCGGTAGCATCGCTGATGGAATTGAAGACGACGGATCTGCAATCCGCTGGGGATACAGCTATTCGTTGGTCTTCGGGCTGAGCGCAGGGACGAGCTCCCTCCTTCAATTTCCTGTAGAAGAATTCGTTGAAGGATTTGAAGGAGTTGATTGGATCCAGGACCTCTGTCATCTTCAATTGATGGAAAGCTATGAATGCAGGAATGTCCTTTGCTGAGGAAGGCGCGTCGTATTTGCGTCCCTGCTTGACGCTCATCGACTTTAGCATTCTCTTGATTCTCGTCGTCTCCATCCTACTAGACTTCATGCCTTTGTAGAGCAATCGTATCCCGAGACGGACATATACAGACATTCGCTCCTCTTCCACCTGTCCAGTCTTGCGATCCTGGACCAAGATGTTGGCAGAGTTGGCTCCCAATTTGTACCCACCGTATCCTACTTTCGAGATGATCTTGGTATACCATTTTCGCTGGGCCTGGGATGAAGTGACAAAGTCACCCATCAATAGGGTATCGACTTTGCGCCAATCCTGACTGGCACACGTCGCAAGATGTGTGACAATGTCCACATTCGACCTCTTGTCCATGTTTGACTTTTTACACAGAGGACATTGAGTCAGGGAGATGAGATACTCTTCTTGCGATTCGTCCTCGGTTGAAATGCCTTCACTCGATACTGAGTTCAGAGATTCTGTGGCAGACAGGTATGTTTGCGAAGGATTCAAAGTTTTGCTCGGTCCGCCTTGTGAAGTACTACATTGAGGCACACTGGAAGACGGAGTTGATACGGCCGGAGTAGTGTTGAAGAGAGTGTTCGAAGACATCATGACAGAGGCACGCGACGGCGGCCTCGAAATGGCTCGACTCGACGTTCCCAATGTGGTTAGCGTCGAGGTTGAGGCGGATCTAGCAGATGACAGTGTCGGACGCTTGCCATTCAACTTGGACAATTGATCCTCTAGGCAAATGACACATTGATCAATCGTCAGAGTGTCGTCCAAAGTAGACATGGGATTGCCATCAATGTCCAGATCGCCTTCACTGTCGTTCAAGCGACCTTTGCCGAAGCGCGTGAAGAAGGAATCGATCGTACTGTCCTTCAAAGTGGCACCAAGAGAGTCCAACATGGTCGTCAGTTCAACTCTCGTAATGTCATTGGTTTCATCGACATCATAGTAGCGAAGCAGGACACGCCAGAATTGTTGTCGCAATGCGGGATATGGGACAAACTTTGCCTTGACGGTCAATGTCGGATGAAACTTCTCACCCCAAAATTCCTTGCGGACTAGGTTGAGTGGCAACACCAGCTCTTGCATGCTGTCGACCAATTGTGCTGACTGATTCGATGGATTCGACACGCCTCTCTCAGGAGTCTTGCCCCTAGCATCTGTATCGGAATCCGAGACAGTTGTGCTTGTCCCCGGGGAAATGTGTAGATCCCTCATACCTCCACCTGTCAACTGTCGAGTCAAGCGTCGGATCCCGAGCAGCTTCTTGTGAGGCGTGGCTGCTGCTTGGTGTTCTGGTTCGCATGATTCAGCCGAGCTGTTTAGCATGAATAGACCTGTTTCAGGATCTGCCTGTGGTCCAGCCTTGATGAGATCCTGTATGGGAAGCCTGCAATCTCCGACATAATCATTCCCACTAAGTTTATCGCGGTCAACCACGGTGAATTTGAGATCATACTGGTCCTCATGTCGGTGGATCTGGAGCAAGAGCTTGTCGTGAAACACTGGATTGAGAGAATGCCGCACGACTTTTGTCCGAAAGGTCTTCTTGCTGAAACTCGTGATGACGAAGGGATCCATATCGAAACCGGTCTTGGTAAGATTCCGCTCTCGTGGTAGGTCCTTTGCCGAATCAATCTCGAGAAAGACGACACCGAGGACATCTTTTGCCTGAGAGGTCTTGAAGTGGAATGGCTTGAGCTTCTTCTGCTTTCGTTGTGCCCTGCGCTGTCGTCTGTTCATCTTGGCTGCGGTGGCAACCTCCTGCGACTCTGAGGATAGATGGAGATCAGACTCGCTAAAGTTGTCGAGGTCAGAGTCACCCGCCAAGACAGAGTCGAGATCGGAAACCTCCTCCTCGCCGTCCACCTGGCTACTGTGATGCGTCGTGAAATCCACATCCGAGTCCTCGTCGTCCATAGATTGCATTCCGACAGGTCTGTCGGGTGCTCCCAGCGCGATGTCGGCTCCCTCGAGACTCTCGATCGCCTTTGCCATGGACATCCAAGCTGCCTGCAATTCTGCCTCACTTGCCTCGGCATTGCCACGACTCTCGAGCCAGATTTTGAGCTCGATGGCTCCCGAAACGACAGAAGACCTCCTGCCCTTCCTGAAAGAGGTCAGAGCATACCAATGCGGAGAGGCCGAATCTGCCTTTGCGGGATATCTCTCAAAGTAGCGTTTGAGATTCACACTGGTCTCGCCGAGGTAATCCTTCTTGGTAAACTTGTCGTGATCCCAGCAGATGGCCTCGACGCGATAGGACGCCATGCCAGACATGAGCGGAAGTTCGACTTGCTCATCCCAGACGGGATCGAGATTGGAAGAGACCACTTTTGTGGTGTGTTTCGTGTCATTGAGGCGCTAGATGACGGCAATCAGCCAAAAATCATTCCCTCAGGCAGAGAAGAACATACCAAGATGAGATACGGATCCGACTTGCCTGACCTGTCCTTTGCCGTCAAGTTCTTGGCCTGAACCGGACGTTAGCAATACAATAGGAAAGTGAGTATGGAGCGGGCACTCCGATGCGGTTGAGATTACCCTGATGATGCTGATCCTCAGGAGCAGATCTCCCTGCCTCTTTGGATCCTGAGAGGCGGAGGAAGGATCTATCTGCGTACCCTCTCTATGCCGCAGATGCTTGAGCTTCGATGGCAGCGACGGCATCTATGTCCCAGCACCTCGCTGGCACGGTGTGCTCTTGGTGTCGTGGATGTGCGGTGTGGAAGGTGGATTTTATGGAGGGAAAGAGTGTGTGGAGCGTGTCAAGTGGCCAAGCAAGCCTGTGCCGCGATGGGAGAGTGGCAGGGAACGATTGATTAACTGGATGATTGATTGATTGCTGATGATCACTTTTGTGCCTCTTGCGCCCAATTTAGATCACCTCGTCCTCCGACAGATCAACCACTCTCACCATCATCAGCACACACACGCGTACGCACCTCCTCACGAACGACCAGGGGCAGCAGTCTCGCTTCTTACAGAAACAGATGTTCTTCATTTTACATATACACCGTATTGAGTCTCTCGTAGACCTAAAAGTACTTTTTCCTTCCTTAGATTGCCATGCGCTTTCATGCAGATTGTGATTCATGCTCGTCGTCTCATTATGCAATTCGTCTCAGATTTATATTGACAATGTCCATTCCCCTCCAGAGATTCTCTCATCATATCCTTCCACTCTTTTCAAGTTTCCTTGTATCGTCTTGTCTGCTATGGCAGTCATCGAGAGATGGACACCTACCGGTGCGGAGGACTCATCTGTGTGGTCTGTCCGGCAAGTGTCCAGGCCAAGTTCGGTGTCGATTGAGCACCACTTGGATAATTGTAGAATCCAGCGCGCTGATAGCCTTGCTGCACATGGGTATTACGCTGCTGTTGCGCTTGACTGTGTTGATAGTGCTGCATCATCTGCTGCTGTGCCTGCTGCTGTTGTTGTTGCTGTTGTTGTTGCTGTTGTTGCTGTTGCTGTATACTGCCTTGACGCGCATCTGCTGCTGAATTGAGCAGATCAAAGTCGACCTCTGTCTGACTTGCAGGGGTCAATCTCACTCGTTGGTTGGAGGCGAGGTTCATATCCAGATTCGTCAGAGACGGATTCGCACTAAAGTCGTAGTTCCCGGGCGTGGAGGTTTGCGTCCCGATGGGATCAAAGTCTGGGTCTAGCTCGTCGTCCATCTGGTCCTCGAAGCCCTGTCCATAGAAAGAGAGCTCGGTCTCGGGCTCCCGAGAGGAGGGCAGTGTCCCTGTGTGGGGACGGTTAGAGCTGGGGACCAAGTTGGAAGGATAGGCGGGCAGATGTTGTTGACTGTTGGTCGCAGGGTATCCGTTGGTCTGGAAGAGGTTGCCGCTATACCGAGGATTTTGGCCCTGTTGCGTCTCGAAGCTGCTGAAATTTGGCTGTGAGTGGTTCGTCTGGGAGTAGAGCTGTGACTGGTATTGCGACTGCTGCTGCTGCTGATGGTGCTGCTGCTGCTGTTGCTGTTGTGCATACTGCATCTGCTGGGCCAAATTCTGCTGTTGCTGTGAGGAAATTTGTGAATATTGTTGTTGGTGTGCCATGGCGTGCTGCTGCTGCTGCTGCTGCTGATACTGCTGAAGTTGCGACGCCGGCGGGTTGCTAAACTTGCGTTGTGGTCCTCCAGCGGGCAAGGTGAAGCCAGTCATGCCGAAATCCATGCTCGAGGGCCTCGCGAGCCCGACAGAATTGAGGGGTGTCGAGATGGGTGATCGCGGATAGGGGTGGCCAGAGGATCGTCTCGAGGTGGCCACGTTCGGATTTGGAGAGAGGTGTATACTACTCTGCGACCGCCGATGTCCCGGTCTGACGGTCAGAGAATCGCGCTTCGAACCCGGCACCGAGGTAGAGCCTACAGAGGATGCGCTCTCATGGTATTCCCCTTCGTGAAGCTCATCCTGTCCGTCGAGTGACTGTCCATCGTCATCGTCGTCGTCCGACTGAAATTGGTGGCTCAGGGCATTTTCGGCATCCAAATTCCCAGAGACATAGTCGAATTGACGTTCCTTGAGATCTTCCACATGCACTGTGATCTTGGCACCTGTGAGGATCGAGAGTTCGTGAGCCTTCTTAAAGAGTCCATTCTTCCGCTTGATGAAGGTCACACTCCGATTCCTGTCATCGTTGATATACTTTGGCCCAATCAGTATTGTTGTCCCAAAATAAGATTAAAAAGTCGTCATGATCGACTCACCTTGATCTCGATTTTTCTCCGACCCATCTATGGATGGACAGATTATCTTCGCAATCACGAGCGCCTCAACAGGGATAATCTTGTCCAAAAAGGAACGGTGCGCACAACGGGAAGGGCTCAAGTCAGCAGAGGTGACTAGGGGGGCAAGAGTTGGGGAAGGTCGTGTCGCCAAGGACTCTCAGCTTGGACTTGCCGAGAGACGGAGAGGGAAGCCAGTGAGTGAGTGAGGAAAGGCAGGAAGGGAAGGGCGGCATGGGCTGGCTTGCTTCCATCGAAAGAGGGGCGGCGGCGGCGAGACGGGCAAACTTTTTGTGAGTCCCCGGGCGAGCGCAGGCAGCGACGCAGTGCTCTCTGCCCACAAGAAACTCCCCAACAGCACGGCCTCACGCCCGAGAAGCAGACCTGCACATGGATCAACAAGACTGGAGTGAGACCTTATGTTCTACCTAGAGCAGGCAGATCCTCCATGGGACAACACTGGCACAGAGGCTGATGGGCACAGACTGACCATGCCGACTCGAGTCGAGCAGACCTGGGGTGCCGTCCAACAACGGAAACGAACACAGAAAGCAGACGCGGTGCTTGATGACGATCATCAGATCGAATGAATGGCTTATGTGTCACCTTGCGCCACGCCTTCCGGACCCCGCGACTCAGTCGACCGAAAGTCGGCTTCCTCGCTGCTGCGCCCAGTCCAGAGACTGAAGGGCGCCCACTCAGCCCCTCCCGCGTCCTCACGATCTGCCCCAGGAAGCAGGCAGGCAGACATGCAGGGCGTCTGCAGAAGGAAGAGAGCATGCAACGAATATGAGTTCTCCTGCCGCAATAAATTTAGATTCCCCCGAGTCTCAGACAAGCGAGACCTCGCGCCGCACGTGAGATGGATCTCGTGCTGTATCCACGCACACGATAGATCAGTGGCTGTATGTGCTCCAGATGGTTGGCCATAGTGGCCTCTTTCTTGGCCTCGGAAACCCGGATCTCACACTGCGCGGGACTTCTGATGGCAGTCAGATTGAGGCTACTGGGAGCTTTCATGTCCGGCCCCAGATGTCGTCTGGATGGCGCCCATGCAAGGATGTTCGGGGGGCGATGGAGATGCTTCGAGGCAACTCAACTGGTGAGGATGCCACCCGTAGGACTCCACGATGAGACCATCTCAGTCAGGGCCTTGATGGACACTGGTTTGTCGCAATAACTATTCATGCCAGACTGTAAGCAGACCTCCCGCTGCTCTGTGCCTCCTGCCGAGAGGGCGATGATTTGTGTTGGTGCCATCTTGTGCTCACGCTCATGCTCACGAATCTGCTTACTGGCCTCGAGGCCGTTCAGCTGGGGCATGTGAATGTCCATGAGGACGAGATCAAACGGCGCAGACTGCGCAGCCTTGAACTTCGAAACGGCCTCGAGTCCATTCACTGCAGTGTCAAACGAGACGCCCTGTTTCCCTACGACCGTCGTCAGGATCCGCAGGTTGACCATGTTATCGTCCACACACAGCACGCGCGGTCGAAGGCCATTCTTCTTATCGGATCTCTGCAACTTGGCAACTTTTCTTGTGGTACTTTGCTCACGGTGGGCCTGACTGTCCTGCTCGATGGCGGGAAAACTTTCGGAGAATTTTCGTGTCGATCCAAGTCTTGCATTTGGGCCACTTTGGCTCAGCGGCGAGCATGGCCCGTTGCCGAGCAACTGCAAGACTGACTTTCCTAGCTTCAATGGACCCAGTGGAATTTGCACAAGCTTGATACAAGGCTCGGGTGCAGACGTCTTTGGCCAGGTACGGAGTTGCGAAGCGACCAGAAGATATGGACGCTCAATCCCCGAATCAATGAGCTCGTGTATCCTGTCTGAGGACTGCGAAATGACTAGGTTGGCATCTTGCAGGCTGCTCTCGATCATGCCCAATTGTTGGGTACAGGACAGCTGCAGAGATTCGTGTAACTTTTTGGATGACTTGCAATTCAAATCTGGGATAAGGAAGAACCTCTGTCCTCGCAACGAGCCAAAATCCCGTTCAGTGTCGGCAAGTTCCTCGATCTTGCGAGTGCCCGTGTCGATTCTCAATGGTTGGGAAATCGTGATACTGGTGCCGGATCCGATCACAGATTGGACCTCCAAAGTTCCATGGTTCTTCTCCACAAGTGTCTTCACAATACTCATGCCGAGTCCGACACCTTCAGAGCGTCCGTCTCCTTGTGTGAAAGGCCGGAACAATTTACCACTCTGCAAAAAATCCTTCGTCATACCTTGTCCTGTGTCGGAGATACGCATCTTGAGCGTCAGTACGTCGCCGTCGGCAGGTACCTCCTCGACGTCAAGTTCGATTGAGGCAAAGCCGGCTGGAGTATATTTACAACTAGCAAGCGTTAGAAACATTTCCCTCTATTAGTGCAATCCTTACGCGTTGCCAAAGACATTCAGGATGATTCGAGACATGTCTCCTCTGTTGATGAATAACTTGCGGTGCAATATCCGGGATGATGCATTGATGATTGGTTTTATTTGGTCGCCACTAGATGCCTTGCCCATCCAGCACGAATCAATCAATTGTTCGACAAACTCGACGAATTCGACGGAGCAGGTGCCGGGTGTCTCGCGATCTTCGATTTGTGCGGCCACATCTACCTGGTCGACGGAGGGGCCTGCATGGTAGGTTCTATGTTCCAGCTCGGTTCGGGAGAAGGACAATACGTTATCCACAACATCGACAAGTGTCTTTGAGCAATGCTGAATACTATTGATACATTCCGATTCGAAGGAAGAGATTGCAGCTGAGCAGTCTTGCGTGCGATGCTGCTGCAGAAGTTGAGCTGAAGCCAGAATCCCGTGTATTGGAGCTGCAGCAGTCAATTTATGAAGACCACAATGGCTACTCTCGAAGACGACTTACTCTTGAGTTCGTGGTTCACGGATGTCACAAAGATCTTCTTGGCCTTCAAAGCCAGTCCCCGGTCGACTTGCAGATCCAGGTCGCGCATGATCAGATTTGCGACCAACCTCAAGCCGGACTCTTGCTCAATCGACCAGCCTCCGATTCTGGGCTCTGTGTCCAAGCAGCAGAGCACACCGATATTGTCGCCAATGATGGTCGTGAGAGGGACACCCATGTAGCTTCTCAGTGAATCTGCGTCATCACCTTTGTTGTTTGGATGATTTTCGAGCCGCCAGTCATTGGGGATGTCCTTGAAAGTCGTGATTGTCGACTTCGAGTGGTGCATTGTGTAGTCACATAAGACATTCTCGCGAGGAAATTGTGAACCGACGTCAGCAGCATTTTCACCATCGCCTTTGTACCCTATGCAGTGGTAGAGCTCGTTGTCGATGATACCGACATACGAGACCGCCATGCCCGTCACCGTGCGCGCCAACTCTGCGTAAGCTTCTAGATCGAGGCTCTCGCGCACCTTGTTGTATTCATCGAATATGAGGTCTTTGTATGGGGACAGGGCAGCAGCCAGCCTGTCATCTGTCAGGGATCTGCCCGGAACGAACCATGAATTCGATTGTCGCAGAAATTTGCGATATCGCTGCGCTTCAGGTGTACTGCCTGCAGATTGGTCATCCGCGAGATACGCCTTGCTGAGCACTGCCCAGGCTTCTGGATTCGAGACCTTGAGGTCATCTGATTTTAGAGTATCGGCAGGCGATCCTGGTTCCTTGCAAATAGTCATCGGCTCCTTCGCTTCCGTCTCAGCCATCGGTTCCGACTCGAGACCTACTTCATCTCTACTCCCGTCTTTCCTGAGACTGATTTCAAATGACTGATTGATGGATGGGTGGTGCCGTGCCCTGGAGAGCAAGGCTGGAGAGGAGAGGTTGTCTGTGCTGTGCCTGTGCTCGAGGCTGGTGGAGATCTCGAGCGAGGGAGGGTCCGAAAACTCACAAGCGCGTCCCGTGTTTCTTCTATTTGATCGGGGCATGCGCCAATCACAGACGAGCCTGCCTCTGCTGTCAGCTGACAACAGGCTTGCGTCCAGTACCACTCTCTCTGCTGCCGAAGCCATCCCGAGTTCCTGGTCTGAGAGCGGGCAGTTCCGCCTCTGACTGACGGCCGGATTGGTGCAACTCTCTTTCCCTACAAGCACTTGCTACAGACTGCAAGCGCAGCCAGCCACTCTGAGCACAGCGACGATGCCATGCCGGTCGGTGCTCTTGGCCGCAGCTGTCGGGCTGGCATGGAGTTGAAGGACCTAGTCGCCTCTACTGGGGACGGGGCGGTTGATTGTTCACGAACGGTGACTCAATCTACCAAGCTGCCTGTGCTCACTACAGTCGGCAGACCACAATTCTATGCATTGGTCCATTACACGAGGACCTCAAGAGCTATGCGGGATATGTTCCATGACTTGCATTTGTTGCCAAAAATTGTATTTTACCAAAAATCAAGACGGCAACGCCATTGCTATCCTGCACCGAGTATGATTATGTACGTGTGTCTAAACTGACTCGCAGACTCCGAAAGAACTTACAGAGAAAATATTTACATGAGCAGCATCATGAGCATGACAGAGTCTTGAAAAATAATCATGGGCGAATCGTAGCACGCTTAGTTACCGTTCTTGGCCCAGGCACATGCAGTGACGCTTTCCAGAGAGTCTCTAGCTTCTGCCACTCTTCCTCGACACGCGCAGAGTCATCGTGAATGAGAAGGATCGTGGATGCATCAATCTCTAAGGACTCGTATGGGAATCCCTGACAGACCTGTTGTGCACTGTAGTTTGTAGACTTCCTGCCACGAGAGCGGATGCGCGTTCCAGGAGGTGTAGACCACGATCTTGTAAAGACAGCCGAAAAACGACCTTGTACACTTTTATCGCTGCGTGAAACGATCGAATCAGAAGTCCGACTAGTCATTGCAGAGGGGCGCGATGATTCGCAAGAGCTCGCAACGCCCTCACGACTCTCTACAGGTTTATGGAGTGATGATCTTGCTCTAGCATCGAGCTCTGCCTGTGATAGAAAGGACTGACAAGCGATCCAATTTGATAGAATGTGGGTTTTGTGGACCTTTCCCTGGCTCTGCAGAGATTTGCTTGTGAGGGGTTCACCACTAGGAATTTGCAGTGCTGCAAGTGCTCCAGCCTCATGAGCAATCTGAACGTTGTTCAGTTCACCGAGAAGCGCCGAAAGATCGTCGGAGCTCGCCACTGAGGCGAGATTAGTCTCTGTAGGCGGTGCTACGTAGACTGCTGGGGAACGAGAAGATCTGGAGAAGAAGCGCATTTTGACCATGCTCAACGACAAGAGCTCTCGTATTGCTAGGTCGGACGAAGAGAGACACGCAGATTGCAGATGGATCGCGACCGCTGTAGCACCAGACGGTCCTGCTGTGACAAGGGACGATTCGATAGACGTGGACTGTAGCAGATTACCTGGAAGCAACCAGTAGGATAGGGTTTGGCATGATTGTTGAGGGAATGCAACCTTTTTCCTCATACGTGCCCGCCTATGCGGATGAGGCGTTCATGGTTTGATCTGCTGAGTGGTGGGAGTTGGCGGCGGCGGGAAGAGACAACGCTGAACGACCAAACAAGCGACTACTGCCGTTCGTCCCCAGCACAGCTGGTATCCCTTCTGATGCAGTCTCGTGCCCAGCCTGAATGAGACTTTACGAGGGTTTGCACTGTCCTGAAGCGAGTCTCACACTATATGTGCTTCATCTTTCTTTGCATCTCTGCTGGGTGGCAATTCGGCTCAAGTATTATCGGTCGCAGCCGATGGATGATCGTCGTTCGTTGGCTTTCTTTCCGTCATCGATCCCCCGGTGATATCTGAATGACGCAAGATATCAATGGAACTTGAGAAGCCGATATTTCCGGTGCCGCCTCTTCCTGCAGCTCTTTTTCAGCCACCACGAAAGGATAGGGAGCTCTCGCTCAGCACGGCCCCTGCAGCTGCACAGCTGGTTGTCGTTCTTCAGAGACGCAGACAAGCGTGCTTGATTTGGATGTATTGGCATTTAGTATCTGTTGAAGGTGGCTTTCGTCCTGGTGCATTCTGTACATGTTTCTGCTTTACTGCTGCTGCTGCTGCCACTCGATATGATAGCTTGATGTGCTTATACTCCAGATGACTTTGTGAGCATGGGTGCATAATGATGCCGTGAAGGACTCATGATTAGGACACACCAAGGGTCTCGTGCATGTCAGGATTAAGATGTGCTGCGGGCAGTCTGAGGCAAGCTGCTGGATGTATGCTAACGTCTTTTCAATGTCTCAGACTGCGAAAGGGACAGGGAATCAAGCATCACAGGCAGATGGGCTATAAATTCACGAGTTTGGCATCCACAAATCAGTCCATAAGCTCATCATCACTTGTCGATGTCGACGACAGGGATACACAAGTCATGATGGCTTACTCTGCTCGAGCCATATACCGTTCCATCATGATTCAGATCCAGGCTTTACCAGATATCAATGGACGCAAAGTTGTTCATGCCCTTGTTCGTGCTAGGTTCGAAAGCTCGAGGGTCAAGCTGGATCTCACTGCACACAAGAAGGCCATGGCAAATGCCCATAAATGTCTCGTCACTCTGGAAAAGGCCAATGCGGGTGACATCAAGGCTACCCTTAAAGTTCTTCAGTCGGTGTATGGCCAGCGGGGAAAGCTTCGGCATCTGTACATGGCACCAATTCTGTCAGAGAAGGTCAAGCCGTCAGCAGAGCTGATACCTGGCAAGCGACGCAGCCGACCGCCTTCAGTCAATCCGAAACTTTCGGCTTTATGGAGATTACAGTTCGAGCCGAAGAAGTGGAATATAGTCCTCCCGAAAGGGCCAGGTGGTGAGCATGGCAAACCACTTGACAAACGAAGAGAAGCCAATATCAGATGGCAGCATCATACGGCGCTTATAGCACGTACAATGCCTCCAATTCCCGCGATACAGCTAGAGGTGTTGCGAAGTTATGCACAAGGTACAAAATTATTCGATCTGGGAGGTATTCCTCAATGGAGGAGCATCACAAAAGCTCGTCAAATTGAAGTCGCCGCTCGATCAACGACCAACGCACACTTCATGAAGCAACGGACGATGCGTCGCTATTACGCTCGCATTCTGCAGACTTCTCCGCTGCTCTACCAGACCACCAATGGACAATGGCAAGCATGCTATCCTACCATTCCCCCTGGTCTCAGTCAATCTATGGAGTCCTCGAGTCAAATTCTAAAAGATTTCGAGCCCAAGATTCCTTTCACAGCATAACAAAAATCTGAATCAACTTCCTAGCATCTCTAGAATGTACCACTATAACCTTTATGGTAACCATCTCTCCGACGTGTCCTCTCGTTTCTGTGGTTGAGTCTTCTGAATCGGTACTCTCTGGCTCTGGGCCGCATGAATGTTAGCTAGCTCTAAAACTGATTCCATAGCCGGCAGGATCCTTCGCCATACCTGAGCATGTCGACTCTGCGCGATTGTGGTCTACCCCTTGACATGCTTTCGGTGTTTGGCTAGACGATCTGCCACATCAACCGGAGGCGTTTCTGCCTCAAGGAAATCTACCCCGCAGGCGTAATCATGTAAATTAACCTCCGTACAAATTAGCCTGTGGTACAAATGACGAAGTGCTCGCCAAGATAGGTCGTCTTCCGACTGCTGAGGCACTTGAACACGAGGGCGATACAGTCATGCCAGAATTCACACCGGAGTACTCTGCCTCGAGCATATCTTCCATGTTTTACTGTACTGACTCGGCCGTAGGCGTCTCATCAGTCAGCCACGGCGCTCGATCGGTATACCCAATGCTGCTGGGACATTCATCCTGTACACTGTCACAACCTATCATATCGAGACGAATCGACAGAGCCATCTTGTCAAGCTACTTCGTCTGCAAGATGAAGTCTCCTTCCTATTGTCGAATGACCAATCCGAGGTTGGACACTCCTGGCTAGGGAACACGGACGAAATAATGTACCAGCGGAAATTGCCTGAATTACAAGAGAAATTAGAGCTGTGGGCGTGCGGTACAGATGGAAACGGGGCGTAAGTCTTCTCCGAACTGATGGCCCCGTATGCTTGCTCTGACACTCAACTCTACAGCAGCGATTATTATGCAGGCAGTATTCCTAATGAGGCGATAGATGTCAGAACGACTTCGCTAAAGAATGGAAATATCGGTCTTACATTCATTGCTCTGAAGGAGTCTAATGATGGCTCAAATGGTAGCAAAGATGCGCACATGACTGACTACACTACACCTTTCCCTCGGGTCTGGAATGAATGGAGTTTCGGCCAACAGTTTTCTCTGTATTTTACATCGATGACGCAAGATGCTTCTGGCCAATGGAAGCTCTCGGGTGCACCGGTCGATGCTTTAGCAGGGTCTGGTCTGCAGTACCCAATCTGTCCTAATTCCACGGAGGGAGAATCGGGGTCTCATGCAGTCTCTCAAGTAGGACTACTCGTCAGTATGCCTATGTCTTCAGCAGATCTGTCAAACAGCCTAGCTACCTCCATGTACTATATCAAACTTGAGACCTTCGAGGAACTCGCCACAACAATAAGCAAAATCAGCGTGCCCGTGTACAATAGGAGTTCAACATGTCCAGTATTCTCGTCGGATGGCTCTCATGCAGCTTTCGTCGTCGAGAAGAAGATTAGCGGCAAGCGCTCGGCAGAGAAGGGTATTGCAATAGTGCGCTTCAATCCAGCGGACACCATATCGAGCATCGAAGCAAACTTGTGGACATTTATGGATGAAGAAAACCGAGCTCGTATCTGGGAACATGAACCAAACAAGCTCTATTGGAGCTTTGACAATAAGAGCCTGTACATTCTGGCTGACGATAGTGGCTACGCACGACTACACCAGCTCGACATATCCGAGGCACTCACGAACAATGGTCGCAGCTCAACGGCAAAGGTGCCCAAGAGAATTAACACTGCTGAGAGTGTCTTGCACATGGCCACGCTCAATGTGACCAAGCTCTTCATCTCGTCTTCTACGATGACCTCTAGCAGTATCTTTTCAGTTCTAGATGCCAAGAAAGGTTCTCGGAAGGTCATTGATAGTGAAGCATACTCAGCTGCATCTCTCGGATTGAGTGATTGTCAATTTGAGTCTGTCTCTTTTACGAGTGGTAAACATGAAGTGCAAGCTTGGCTCATCCGACCCTCTTCTTTTGACAGGTCATGCAAGTACCCTGTCCTGTTCATCATCCACGGAGGACCACAAGCCGCTTTAAACAACGCATGGAGCACAAGATGGAACTGCGCCGTCTTTGCAGAACAAGGCTATCTCGTCGTTGCCCCAAACATCACAGGAAGTACCGGGTTTGGGAAAGACTTCATGTCGGCCATCGAGGGTGATTATATAGGGCAGCCCTACCGAGACGTCGAGGCCTGTTACGATTGGGTGAGTACACTCCCATACGCAGACATGGACCGTGCGGCACTCGCCGGGTATAGTTATGGTGGTTACATGGCAAATTGGATCGCCGGGCACCCCTTGGGAAAGAAACTAAAGACGCTCATCACACATAACGGTATCTTCTCGATGCCTTCTATGGTTGCAACAGATTTTACGGCTGGATGGACAGACATGATCGGGAGTCCGCCCGAAGATACCGAAGCATGGGTTAGATGTAGTCCATCGAGCCACACGGCGAATTGGTCCACACCTATGCTGATTCTCCATTCAGAAAAGGACTTTCGTGTTCCCGTTGAGCATGGTCTGGCAGTTTTCAATGTGTGTCAGATGAGGGGCGTCCCGAGTCGGTTCAAGTGCTTTCACGACGAATTTCACTGGGTCGTGAAACCCCGCAACAGTCTCGAATGGCATCGAGTGGTCCTCGAATGGTTGAGCAAGTGGTGTGATTCTCGTGATTGTAACGCGGTGTCACGATAGTATGGTGAGGACTGCCTGTTTTGGGAGAATTGCTTGTGTCAAGCTATCCTCTCAAATCTGAATTGGATGATGGGTCGCAAGAGTGCAGGAATAGCTATGGTTGACTTTTGTGTCCCGACAGAACTGCCTGATTACTGCCGAAACATTGAATGTGGCGCTGCCTACTTGGAACACAAAAACACGGAGCCGCAATTCCGTCATTTCCATGATACTAGCCTGCAGCTACCGTGTGCTTTCTATAGACAAATCACCTTGCCAGCTTCATCGCTTTCTAGCAACGATAAGAATTGCTAGATACGCCATCAGGCCCCTTTCTGCTCGTCACCTAAAGTCTCTTCATCGTCTATCTCCACGGTTCCGGATGTCGACATTACAAGGAAACAAGGAAGTAGCTGAGCATGAGGCCAGCATCAAACGCAATCCTCACGGAGACTTCAAAAAGGTGGAAGCCGAGCGAAAGCCGTACATCAGACGCGACTGGGAACAGGTCCAGACACCCAAGATTGACTGGAAGGCAGGCGCTGGAGCAAATGACCTCGATCCCGACTGGAAATCCAAGGGCATCGTGGACATCGACCCCTATGCTGCCGGTCGTGCGCCTGGCGACAATTACAAATTACTCATCAGTGCCATCGTGCCTCGTCCCATCGGCTTTGTGAGTTCCCTGAGTCTCGATGGCAAGACAAACTTGGCGCCATTCAGCTACACGCAGTTTGTCAACCACGATCCACCCATCTTTGTGATTGGATTTGCCGGGTCACTGGAACATGCAAAGGACTCTTTGCGAAACATACTCGACACAAAGGAACTCGTCATCAACATGATTTCGGAGCATTTCATCGAGGCTGCGAATTACACGAGCATCAATGCCCCGACGGAGATCTCCGAGTGGCATCTCTCGGGATTGACCCAGCTGCCTTCCACCAGAGTCAAGCCTGCACGGGTCCACGAGTCAATCTTCACGGCAGAGTGTCGACTCGTCGACCACAAGGAATGGAAGAATCCAGCGGGTAAGACAACCGGGGTCACAATCTTTGCCGAGGCCATCCTCTTTCATGCCCGTGAGGATGCCATCAACCAGGACCGGAACCTGATCGACCCAGCCGTCCTGAGACCCGTCAGTCGGCTCGGTGGAATCACTTATAGCACAATCGACACGGGATTCGAGATGCCCCGGCCCGATTTCGACAAGGAACAGGAAAAGGAGGAGGTCAAGAAGATTTTGGACAACCACCATACCTTTGGCAGATGAAGATGTTTTGCAATGAAGTATTCTTCTGCCGACTTTGCAGCCTGTCACTAGTCAAATATATGAGGTACGTCTCGCAGAATTATGTTGACACAGCAAAAAGTCATCTCGTGCGTGCTCCATATTCGCTTCGTGCCAAGAAGCGAAGCAGGGCACAAATGCAAGGAAATCAGTTGCACTGATTGAATGGATGGAAAGACCCTCTTGATCATCGCCCATTCTTCTTCTCCTGCTCCTTTCTTCGTTTCTTGAACTTGTGCTTGTTCATCTTCAATCGACGTTTCCTTTTCGTGCTCGTCATTTCATAGTCTTCGATCTTCTCTAGACCATCCTGCACAGCCGACATGAGGTTTTCGTAAAAGTCCTTTCCACTCAGATCACGAGTGCCCATGGGCACTACGACAACCTTTCCATGGAATTTCACTGAACCGTTATCGCCTTCATTGTTTCCTGGGATCATCAACTCCTCAGCCTGTTCCTCTCCATCTTCATTGGATTCGTCTCTGCTCCATAGTGTCGCATTCGTGCTCGTTGGCGTAGCACTATTTCTCAAACTGGCAAGGGCTTGTTGCGGTATGCGTTGCAGTTCATATTCGGTACCAGTAGCGCTCTGCCACGTCACACTCTCTCCCCAGACTTCCTTGCGCGGCTCCCGCTTATCTGACATCCTCAAAAGTCGATTCGCAACCTCAAGCGGACCATGTCGATTCATGAATCTCGAATAAGCAACATCGACAGGGCTGATACCAGCTGTAGACGGAGCTGAGAATCCGTAAATTGGACTTCGAGCATTCTTGGGAGTCGGCTTCCGCTGGTAGAGGATACCAGTACTTGGAGGGCTGTTGCTCGACGTCCGTGACTGTAACGAGGAAAGAGATGACGATGAGCAAAATAAGCGCTTGCTATGCATCGTCGTCCGCCTGCTGCAGAACATCATGAGCCAGAACCCAAGTCCTGTCCACAACCTCGCTAATCACTTCGTATGGATCCAAAGATGCTTCGCGTTAAGGTGATCTGGTCTGTTGCGGATTGTGATGGGCTGTGTTCATGAGACGGACAATGACAGTTGAGCAATTGAATGAAGGATGAGGTTGTATTCGTGGTTGAAGTATCTGTGCGTACCGGAAATACGAAAGCAGTTTTTGCACGTGGCATGCAGCGGTCTTGGTGGAGGTGAAAGTTGTCTCTCCAAGAAACGCTCCCTAAAGAGGAATCAATCCTGTCTTCCTGTATGACTTTGCCTCTCTCTTCACAACATGGCCGATCGTTTGTGTCTCCTTTGCTGTCACCTTTGAATGCATCACTTTGACTCAATCGGATTGGATATCTGCTTCAAGGCTATGTGTGGCATGTAAGAAGTTTCTTCATCGATGGAGCTTGGCACTATAGACTAGAATGGGGCTCTTTGCTTCTCAGCTTGAACCGCTATCGGGATGTCACCACACTTGTCTTTCCATCTGCTGTCCTCCTCGCAGGGCAGATATAGAGTACCGGCCTTAGTATGCTCAGTCAACGGAATCCTGATCATCCGTACATTAGACCCGGAATATGAGCACCAGATATCTTTTGCCCGACTGTTGCGTGCATCTGGCAGGACGTTGATAGACGGCCTGCTGGACTTCCGCCTGACGGAGGGTCTGGACTACGCCGTTGACCTTGGCATAGCAGGTCCCAGTATCTTGGAGATCTGGATTGGTGTATCGAGATCCCGCAGTCTGATACCCGAACTTTGGGACTCTCCCGATCAGGCACTGGTGGAGCTAACATCTCCGGCACTGGATCGCTGTTTTTCACTGTGTGACCAGACCAGATACAGTCTCTTACATAATTGGCATTTGAAGAGTATCGAAGCTGAGGCATATTCGACTGCTCTGCTTCTCGAGGCAATGTTTTCTGTTCAACAGATCAATGTCATGCCAAACAAGCAACACTGGATTCGAACGGGTCTTCCGCGCAGCATGGAATCTATCCCACCACAGGATGCATTGGACGTCCTAATATTGAGATGGTCTACCGCAGCTGCCAAAAGAGTCATACATGGTGGCATTCAGGACCGTTCATTACCTGGCGAATGGACAGAAATGCTTACGGCACTCGAAGTGCACTTAAATCTTGGCCTTGGCCTGGTTTCGACTTCTGAAGATCATCCCGCGACTTTGGATTTCGAGACCCAAGTCTTGTCACTCTGCGAACGAATTATATACGAGAAGTCCTCCAAAACACGGCCCATGTCAAGGCTCACGAAGAAGGTTGAGTCTAGGGTACAGTCGACACAAACCGGGAACATGCTCCCAGAACGACTAGCACGACCATTGGGCACTTGTTCCGTAGGCACGCAAACAGAGGAAATGATCCTTCCAGTCAGTCATAAGTGGTCAAGCTGCGGACAAGTCATAGTGTTGTGTTTGGCGTGTGCAGCTGTACTTCTGACCAGGTTGTACTTCCCGCATGCACCAGCTACGTGACAGCTGAGAGAAAATGTGTTGAGCTACACTTGAGCTACACACTCGAGGCATGCTACAAATGTTGAAACACCATTTTCCGACAAGCAACGACTCGTATATAGCGGACTAACGGTTTCGGTACCAGTTTCATCTTTTCATCGTGTATGTCATGAAGATATATCTTCGCGGTGCTGATAAGAACATCAATCCAACACGAAGCATCCAGAGTCAACCACTGAGACTCACGTCATGTTTACGCTTCTTGGTGCGATCCTAACCTCTTTGAGCAATGTGAACGCGCAAACACTGGTAGCACCGCCTGCGAGAGCTGAGGGTAATGCTTTCAATCATGTATGTGCTGGCACCAAGCCGTCGAATATCGACTTTGCCAGTATACAGCAGTATCGGCAAAGGGATGTGCCACTTCAATGTAACCTATGGCTGTGTCAGGGTCGACAGTTCGCCGACAATACTCATCACGTCCAGCGTTATGTGGCGGATCAAATCATTCCTTTCACCTTTGACAAACCTTTTCCGGAGTCTGGAATGGTGAATGTCTCAATCGTCGATACCAAAGCGAATCGAATCATAGGGTCACCTCTGATTTTCATGAAATCCTTCAGGGCCCCAAGTGCCGTCTCAGGTCGAGCAGATTTCACAGTCAGAATGCCAAGTTCTTTGACCGGGAGTTGCAGTGTGTCCAGTGAATGTGTCTTACAGTTCGTAAGTCTCCGTCCTTGAAGAAACTGAGCGAGCTGACGATCTAGTTTTACGAGAACAAAAGAGCCGGTCGCAGCCATGAATTTTGTGTGGACTTTCAACTTGTCTCAGGTGTTGCAGGTGATCAATTTGTGCAAGAAATCATTCCTGCAGAGGCTGGCACGGTTTGGTCGACTGGTCTTCCGACGGATCCTCAGTTTGTTATCACTAGCAATAACTTTGATGGTAGTTATGGCAGTGGTGCTATTTCTGGTCCGACTTACGAAATTGATGATCTACCACGATATCTGCTACAAAATGATGAGTGGCGCCAAGATGAAGGAGCTAGACAGGACAGACTTCGGAAGCTAGATGAGCAGATTCGCAAAGACCAAGATAGCCTGAAGCAAATGGCACTATCTGAGAAGCAAAAGGCTGAGCAACTGCAGCGTCTCGAGAAGCAGAAAGCAGAGCAAGTACAAAAAATCAAGTCGGAACGACTAGCACAACAAGAGCGACTGAAGAGCCAAGAGAAGAAGACCATAGATGAGAGCAAACCTGCGGCTTCGAGCAATGTTAAGCCTAGCAAAGAAGTCGTGACGGAAAAGGACCGTCAATCAGAGGCTGCACATCACGAACAGGATAAAAATGTTCAGGTATTGAAGTCTACTGAGCTGGACAAGCAAAGACAAGCAAAAAGCGTACAACCTGAGACCGGGAAGCTCTCCCAGGACAAGGATTCTGCAGAAAAGCAGAAGCTACAGCTGATCAATAGTGAATCTGAGAAGCAAACTGAACAGCGGAAAGCCGAAGAGCTTCAGCAGAAGACTCTGGGCGCCAAAACAGTCGAGACGGAGAAGCAAGCTCAGCTGCTGAAGGCCGCAGAGACTGAGAAAGTCAGACAACAAGCTGAAGATGCCAATCGTCTTCAACAGAGACCATCAACCAAGCAACAAGATGGACCCAGCACAGCCACAGATGGAAAGCCAAAGGCCCAGTCCAGCTCAATCCAGCCTGCGTCATCTTCAAACATGGCCAAAAAGTCGAATGCTGCAACCATGCCAAAGACGACCACGGCCACAGCATCAGGCCTGTCCGGCACCAGCGGGCGATCAGACACAGACGCAAAATCGGAGGTCAAACGTAGTGTGCAAGCTCTAAATCCAGTCGCTTTTACGAGGATGAGCAATTCTCGAATTTATGGTAGATATATCATTCGATAATAAACCAACTTTCATCCTGACCCAGTCATATATCATTATTGCTGTATTTCTAAATCTCATCTCGGATAGCTCGAGTGCGCCAATGAAATGAAAGCTCTGTTTATGAAAGAGTCCTCTCAAGTGGCAAAGTAACCAGAAGGAAGGAGAACATCGATAGAAATCAAGCATAGATCCATCAAGCTCTTGCATGTCTCGATTTCCTGCCAGTTCTGCCAAAAAGCCTTGACGAACCACAAGGGTCATCTTCATGCCGGCCCAGGAAGATTCGACAGTCAATGACTCGCACCGACGCCGAAAAGCATGACACTTCTGACAGCATCGCAGACCTTTGTCTTTTCACCCGGCCCTCTATCGTGTATATTCAGCCAGATATTGTCCGATTCCCTGCTCCTCGGCCTCCAATTCTTCCTGTGCGTCTTGCTGTCCAATGACACGCAAGACACTCTTCTTGCTGCTCTCTTGTAATTCGCCATTGATGATGAGCTCGTCGAGCACGAAATAGGCCTTTTGGAAATTGAAGATGAGATCGAGTTCACAGACGTTGCCGAAATATTTATCGAGCGTCTCGACGTACCGATGGATGATTTCGAGTCCAATCAGCTCATTCTCGGTATTGTCGACGCCTGTGATGAAGAACAAGCTTGCGTAGCGCCGGTAGATGACTTTCGAGTCCTTGTATTCCAAGAAATTGCACATCTTGGCTCGTCTCGCCAGGACCAACGCAGTCACGTCTTTCACTATCTTGGCCTTTTCTTTCGCCGAAAGAGTCGTGAACCATTTGGCCAATCTATCAAGACAGACTGTTAGTATGAACAGAGGGACATGGTCCGCCCCTAGAAAGAGTGACGGCCAAGGAAGTGAAAGATGATTTACCTGACTTTGCCCTGGCGCGAGACGAGTAGAATGTAGTTCATCGTCCCGACTATCCTTTCTAGAGCCTCGTCGTTCTATTCAGAGAATGACGACAAATAGTCTCTTTAAAGATGCTCAGATCCAGGCATAGGAGTTTGTGTTCCAAGTTCGCTCTCGATTTGGTGAGGAGCCGCAAGGCAACCCACAATGTGGGAATCGGGAACGATTCAGTGCTACTTTCAATGGTGACAACAGATTTGCTCTCAAGTTCGGCGAGGCACAGACGATATATTCAGCAAGCTTTATAAACGTGAAATAGCAATGGAAGAGACTCCGAAATCGTAATAATTTGCAATGGATGATCAGCAATATCTTCAATGATATTCTCAAATATGACCACCATCAACATGCTTTAAATCGGTCGTAACGTATATAAACCAACCTCCCTTGCGTGTATCTTGCCTCCGAGTTGGAGAGTGCTGCACAAGAAGCCAAGAAATCAAACCATAGCGCCAATGCTGTTTTTATTGATGAAGAAGAATAAAGTTGAAATTATCCCTAGTATGCATCCTGTGCATTCCGAAATCCGTATAAAATGCTCAAAATTTGATTGTGCGGCAGACAACCAATGAACTTTACTGATCTATATAAACATGATTGCAAAGCCAATCAATGCACACGAAAGTGTAGCTGGAATAATGGCCAACCGCGTTGCGGATGCGAAACTGGAGGCCTTTGCCAAAGCAGCCAGGCCAGTGGGCAATCCAATGACTCCGGCAGGTACTGTAGGCACAGTGGTCGCTCTGGCGATATATGTCTGTACAAATGGTACCTGGAAGGTCTGAATTGCTCCACTCACGAGTGTTGTCGTCGTCCATACAAGCGCGGTCGGGGCGACCGGGTTGACGACACCACCAGCAGCGGCGGCAGCAGCCACTTGCCTTTTGTCGAGAGACGCAAAAGCATCATTCAGGTCGCCATCAATACAGCTAACGTGTCAATCCAAAACCATTGCAATGAAGATCGAAATCGAAGACGATCGATAGCAACTTACAGAACACAGGCAAGGATGCAAGCCCAAAGTATCTTTAGATGAGATGAGAGCAGCATGATATTGCGATGCCGCAACTAGGAGGATGCTGAGTGTGCCAAGGAATGACGTTCTCTTTGAGCTGAGCCACTTCTACAGCATATGTTTACCTCTTCACTATGTGGAACCTGACTGAGGCAGGTCGCTGAAGGTGGTTGTGCTCGTACACACTCGTATCTATCGTGGTTTATGGTACACAGATCGCCAACACGTGAATGACTGCGACCAGGGAAAGAGTTGCGGGAGGGAAGGTAGAGTCTATATTTTCAGACTGTGCCGGGCGATTTACGATTTCTTCAACCGAAAATTCTCTTTTGCAGAGAACGATTAGACTGAGATCAAGATGGCTCCAACTACAAAGAAGACCCAAGTTACCAACAAATTCACCATCGATGCCACCGTTCCAGCCGGTGACAAGATTTTCGATGTGTAAGCATTGCTCGGAAGCATTTATCGAGCGTTCTTCTGATATGATTAGTGCTGCTTTCGAGAAATTCCTCAACGACCGAGTGAAGATCGATGGACGAACCGGAAACTTGGGAGAGACCGTCAAGATCTCAAGGGAGGGTGAAGGAAAAATCATCGTCGTTGCCCACACTCAATTCTCTGGCCGATATCTCAAGTACTTGACAAAGAAGTTCTTGAAGAAGCACCAGCTCCGAGACTGGCTCCGTGTCGTCTCGACCAGCAAGGGAGTCTACACCCTCAAGTTCTACAACGTTCAAATGGACGGTGCAGACGAGGATGAAGATGACGAGTAAATTTGAAGATGACTTTTCCTTCATGGCAAAAGGTTAGTACCTGCATGGCAAAAGGTCAGTAGTGCTTTCATCGTGCATCGCGGGTCCAGAAGCACGATTTAGCGTCCTGTAGGAAGTGCTGAGCATGTCTCCGGATCAATTTCGATCTGATGCAATACTACTACATCCTTTTCTACAAGTTGACTCCTGTGCCGTGCATTCGAATTGCTCCTCCTCAGATGCGTCCAGTGATGTATAACATGCCTGCCACTAATACAATTTTGATATCCTAATGCTCTGTTGAAGCCAACGCTATTTATCTCTGAAGTAAAGTAGGAACACAATTCAATACGATGACACATCCACATGAGCCACTCAGCATAGAAAGAACTTTTCGTGCGACCTTGTGCAAAACAGAATCTGTGCTGGGAGAGATACTTGGTCTGAGCTCGAGCAGATGGCTCTGTTTGTCTGCCGTGCACGCAAAATTATGGCCTAGTACATACTATTTCACCAATCTTGCAAGGTTCATGTAAGAACCACATGTTTGGGATTGTCAAGCTATATTAGTTGTGTGTACAGCGGCGTGACAAAAGAAAATGGTCAGGGAGGGGCAGGCCAAGAGGAGCGCTCTAGCTAGCTAGCATTGAAAAATCAAGCTGATCCGTTCTCCGTCTGGTCGATCTGCTCGCCTTTTTGACATGCGCATGGATCGTGCATGTGCCAGCCCATCTTGCTTCTTCCACGGTCGCAAATGCTGATTCCGAATTGGTCGGCCGCTTGATCGACTGAATCGGCACGTTGAGGCATTACCCATTCTCGGCACACTCTTGCCACCCGCAAGCCCGCCTGCCTGCCTCTGCTTGCGCGTGAATTTTGCCCTGTGCCGGCAATGCTGATCTCATTCCAATAAGTCTCGCAGTACAACAGAATGCCAGTTCTATTTCATCCCACCACCTAATCACCAAGACTACCGCGGTGTCATGGATCGTTCAAAACTCCCCAAAAAGGTGAGCGTGTGCTCGAGATCCACCATCATTCAAGTACTGATGTGTTTCAGATTCCCTCTCGACAGGGGACGATCGATGATCATGTGAATACGAAACGTGAAATTCTGGTGTTCTCAGGTACGATCGGATTTGTTCTGTGATGCTGTGCTGTACTGACGAGACGCAGACTTTGACGGGACCATCGCGCTTCAAGATACTGGTCATCTTTTGTTCGACAAACATGGTTGTGGTCCGGAACGCAGAGAGGAACTGGACCAACAGATTCACACAGGCGAACGGTCCTTCCGCGAAGTCTCGGAAGAGATGTGGGGCTCATTACATGTTGGATTTGACGATGGATTCGAAGTCATGAAAGAGACACTTGTTTTCGATCCTGATTTCGCAGACTTTCACAAATTCTGTGTGAAGAACAAGATTCCATTCAATGTCATATCAGCAGGCTTAAAACCATTATTGAGAGCAGTCCTGGACAACCACTTGGGACCGGATGCCGCCAACATTGAAATCATCTCGAATGACATGCAACTCTCAGAGGATGGCAAGAACTGGAAGGTTATCTGGAGAGATGACACGGCTCTGGGACACGATAAAGCTGCATCAATACAGGCCTTCAAGACAGACTCTGCCACTCTGGAAGAGGACGAGCTGCCACCCCTCATCGTCTTTATCGGAGACGGTGTCTCTGATCTTCCTGCTGCTCGCGAGGCCGATATCTTATTCGCCAGACGAGGACTTCGTCTTGAAGAGTACTGCATCGAGAACAAAATTCCTTACATACCATTCGATTCTTTTGCTTCCATTAAGAAGGAAATTCAGCGATTGGCTGCAGAGGATAAGCAAGCTGAGGAGGAAACTGGTATCCCCAAATACTTTAATCCAAGGGCCAACTTCTGGCGAAGAGCTTCTAGCAAGGGCGCTGATGGTGTGGTGACACTGGCGTCGATGAAAGAAGCCATGAAGTCGACTTCTAGCTTACATAGCGGTGCTCGAACACCGAAAAGTGAGAACGCTGGAGATCCGATGGAAAACGTTGCGGTCCAGGCTTAGTATGCATGACGACGAGGGAAAATCTTCCACTTGTCAGCGTCCCTATATCATCACTTACTTAGAAGACTGCTCCTTGGAGCACTGCTCGTGTAGCAACATCAGGTCTTTTGGAACTGCCAGTAGATGTCACGGATGCTGCGAGCCGATGCGTTGAGTGTTCAAAAATTGCACAACGCCAAGTATCCTAGTGGATCACAAGTACATATATTCTACCAATCCTCACATTCATCCAGCTCTGTCCCCATTTCGACTTCCAGATCTTAGTCCGCGGTGAGTCTCTTGAGCAGTATCTTTGTACAGGGATGAGTGATGCAGATCAGATCGATGTGCTCACGTGTTTCGCTTATGAGTCTCCCGGGGCAAATGGATTCTTGTACCGGGTGCTGCCGTATCGCTCGAGAAGAGGAAGCAATTGATGCGGATAAATGGATGAATGAATGATGATGAATTGGCGATCCAGCGGGCGAAAGCAAACCCCAACCCTTCTGGGCATCCCGTGCATGTAGATATCGGCTGAAGACATGTGCCCATGATCATACGCTAGCAGCTGCCACCAACGACGATCGAAACCTTGCCTTCAGCGATTGCTACTTGTGCTCGTTCCCACCAACTCCCAACTTTAGTCCGACTAAATTCATCATGTCGTTCACCGAGGTTGATAAGAAAGCCATCAACACGTAGGTCCTTTACGCTCTCGTTTTGCTAGATCTGTTCATTGACTCGTCAGGATACGAACTTTGGCCGTTGATGTCACCACAAAGTCAAACTCGGGTCACCCAGGTGCACCCATGGGTATGGCTGCAATCGCTCACATCCTCTTCAACAAGCACATGGGCTTCAATCCAAAGAATCCAAAGTGGGTGAACAGAGATCGTTTTGTCCTATCAAACGGCCACGGATGTGTCCTGCAGTACATCCTTCTGCATCTCTTTGGCTACAAGCTTTCGATGCAAGATCTTAAGAGCTTCCGTCAGCTTGACTCTCATACTCCTGGTCACCCGGAGTGTGCAGACACGGAGGGTATCGAGGTCACAACTGGTCCATTGGGTCAGGGTATTGCCAATGCTGTTGGTATCGCAATGGCAGAAGCTCACACCGCGGCGACTTTCAACAAGGAAGGACTTGAACTCATCAAGAACTACACTTACTGTTTTCTCGGTGACGGATGTATGATGGAAGGTATCTCTAGCGAAGCCTGTTCGCTTGCAGGTCACTTGCAATTGGGACGACTCATTGCAGTATACGATGACAACCACATTTCTATCGATGGAGACACCAACTGTGCATTTACCGAAGATGTTCGAGCACGATACAGGGCTTATGGATGGCATGTCATTGACGTCAAGAACGGTGACACCGACCTCGAGGCCATGGAGAAGGCCATCGAGGAATGCAAGGCTGTCACTGATAAGCCATCCTTGATCTGCCTCACGACCACCATTGGATTCGGCTCGCTCGAACAAGGAACTCACGGTGTTCACGGAAATCCTCTCAAAGCGGCAGATGCTAAGCAGGTCAAGGAGAAATTCGGCTTCAATCCTGACGAGTCCTTCGCTGTGCCACAAGAGGTCTACGACATGTACCACAAGAAGGCTGAAGCTGGAGCTGCAAAGGAAGAGGAGTGGAACAAATTGCTAGCCAAGTATAGCGAAAAGTACCCAGAAGAGGCAAAGGATCTCAAGAGACGATTGGCTGGAAAGCTGCCAGAAGGTTGGGAAAAGGCCTTGCCAACATACTCCACGTCCGACCCAGCAATTGCATCACGAAAACTTTCCGAGACATGTCTCTCGGCTATTCAAGGTGTTGTGCCAGAACTCTTTGGAGGATCTGCTGATCTCACTGGTTCTAATCTAACGAGATGGAAGTCAGCTGTTGATTTCCAACCTCCTTCAACTGGCCTAGGAGATTACGCTGGACGGTATGTTCGTTACGGAGTGCGAGAGCATGCCATGGGAGCAATCATGAACGGACTTGCTTCATACGGAACTGTTGTGCCATATGGTGGTACCTTCCTCAACTTCGTATCGTATGCCGCCGGTGCGCTCAGACTTTCTGCACTATCTCACTTCAAGCTCATTTGGGTCGCCACTCACGACTCGATCGGTCTCGGAGAGGACGGTCCTACCCACCAGCCTATCGAGACTTTGGCTCACTTCAGGGCCATGCCAAACCTTCTCAACTTTAGGCCAGCAGACGGAAACGAGGTTTCTGCAGCTTATTATACTGCCTTGACTGAGCAGAAACCGTCTACATTGTCCCTGTCGCGACAGAATCTTCCACAACTCTCGGGATCTTCTCTAGCCAAGGCTGTCAAAGGAGGATACGTTCTGGTCGACGAGACCGATGCTGATGTCACCATCGTGTCTACCGGATCAGAGGTCGGAATTTGTGTTGATGCTGCAAACGTCCTGGCAAAGGAGGGAATCAAAGCAAGAATCGTATCGATGCCTTGTACTGAGATGTTTGATGCCCAGAGCACGGAGTACAAATTGAGCGTCCTTCCAGATGGCATTCCTTCGATCTCAGTCGAGGTGTACTCGACCCTCGGATGGGAGAAGTACTGTCACACTTCATTCGGTATCAACAGATTCGGTGCTTCCGCGCCATACCTTGACCTGTACAAGAAATTCGGGTATGCCAGACCCTACATGCTTCACGACCCAGTATTGACTATTCTAGTTTCACACCTGAAGGCATTGCTGCCAAGGCCAAGGCCACGGTCGAGTTCTACAAGGATGTCAAGCCACTTCGATCGCCACTGCGAAGACCTTGGGTCGAGGAGAATGTCCAGAATGCCGATATCCGAGCCCCATCGTAGACGTGGTTATTATAACATGTTGAGATGTAGTTTCATGATAGACGAGAAGACAGAACTTTTGGTTCATTTGAGTTTGTCGTGCTCTAGCAAAAGTGATTGAGTCTGGTGGATGTGATCTCCCCCCCAGCCCCCACAAGATGCGAAGAAGTCGATCGAGTGCGTGTGAACCCTATTGTGGCATGGATGAAACCCAGGAAGCAATTGGGATCGATGACAGGATGGCTTCCCACTCCACTTCTACTAGAAAGGGATTACAACACAACACAGTCTGTGCAACGCTCACTAACCGACCCACAAAAGATGAGTAAAGCAGAATTTGACCAGGCAGCCGCAGAGGTACAATCCTTCCCTGAGCCAGGGTTCAGTTGCCGTTACTAATGTCCTTCTGCAGGTGAAGAATCTTCCGACCAAACCATCTGACGATGATCTTCTCAACGTAAGTCCCATTCTCACGAGATCCTGGCGCCCAACCTCGACTGTGTGGGTTCACCAGTCAGGTTGTCGGACGTGGTAGCGCTTGACCTTGCGACTGATCCACCGGATTGTCTTTTGTCATTGATTTAAATGGGAAACTGACTCTTTTTCTGTAGCTCTATTCGCTCTTCAAGCAGGCCACGGTAGGGGACAACAATGATGCCAAACCAGGCATGTTTGATCTCAAGGGCAAGTACAAGTGGGAGGCCTGGAACAAGCGAAAGGGCATGTCGAAGGAAGATGCGCAGAAGGAGTACGTCGAGCTCGTCGAGAAGCTCAAGGCCAAGTAAGGGCCAGTTTACACTGACTCAGATCGGGAGTGCAGGCGATAATGCCAAGGACAAGAATGAGTCTGATTTCTTTCTCAATAACCAGACTAGAAATCTTATGAAAAACCATTCTCATAAACGTATTGGCTTAATCAGGCTGTCTTTTCTGATGAGTGCACAAAAGCATGACCACGAGAGATTTGAAACGACAGATAGCACAGTGAATGATGACTTTGGAGAGATACATGGCCATTCAGTGTGCTACAATTCTCCATGTCTTTTGAGGTCGGAACGTGTCTGGGATGCTCATAGGGTGTATTTTGTGTCCTTCCCCCGTCATTCGCCAAACCTTTTGATCCGCCTCCTCGTCCCTCTCTTCTCAAACGAAAAAGAACATCTCTCCAATCCTGCACGGCAAGGTACAAAATGTACATTGACAAAGAGTCATGGCTTGCCGTGCATGGCATGGAAAACCGACGGGAATCCAAGAGTGTTCCATGTCTCAGAAGAACAAAGACTATTTGGAAAATTTCCTAATTCGGCATTCAAAAGTGGAGGCAAAATGCAGACTATCAAGCTGCTTCGACATCTTGACAGCACGAAAGGGAGGATAGAGACTCAAATCACAGCGCCGTCTCCTTGTAGAATCCCTGATTGTGTCGCTCGAAAGTGGATGGGCGGGACGAGGAAAGACTTTGTCAGAGTCAGGTTCGAGAATCGTTGAAAGGGCGTGAGAAAAAGAGTTGACGAGAGTGGGTCTGGGGACGACCATTTTTCAAAGAGCAGCCGATCCTCGCAGAGATTAATCATACAACTTCATTTCACTGATCCTTCAGCTTTCACAAAGTAAATATAGTGGACTGGTCAGTGAATTTCTGCCCTGTCCTTCATGGGTAACTGTTTCAGCTCGACTTCATCGCCTGCTCTTCAGGACCAGATGGACTTTAGAGACGTCGACGAGGAGATCAAGAGTCATTCGATCGATCGAGAGATCAAGCTGCATGAGAAAGAACTTCAACGTGAGGTCAAGATCCTCTTGCTTGGTGCCGGAGAGTCGGGCAAGACGACCATCCTCAAGGTATGGTACCATTGTGATTGCTTTTTACGAAACTCAAACTGACATTCTCCTTCTTTTTAGCAAATGAGATTGATCCATATGGCTGGCTTCAGTGCCGTCGATCGAGAGGAACATCGACGTGTAATCTTCACAAACCTGCTCTCTTCAATGCGCTTGATGTTGGAAGCCATGGAGCATTTCAACGTGCCACTCTCAGAAGAAGAAAGCGATGGCTACATCGACCTGATCTTGGAAGATTATGAGCTTACCCGTGGTGAACCATTGCCGAAACGATATCTCCCTGCGTTTCAGCAAATGTGGAGCGATACTGGTGTCCAATTGATTGCTCGTAGGGGCAATGAATATGCATTGCATGATAATGTCCATTACTTCTTCAAGGATATAGAGAGACTTTTCAAACCGACGTATATGCCGACAGATCAAGACATCTTGCATTCTCGTCTCAAGACGACTGGTATCAGTGAGACCATCTTTCAGGTCGACAAGTTGAAATACAAGATGTTTGACGTTGGAGGTCAGCGTTCCGAACGCAAGAAATGGATTCACTGTTTCGACAACTGTACCGCCATTCTCTTCCTCGTCGCTGCGAGCGGTTACGATCAGTGCTTGGTAGAGGACAGTACGGCGAATCAGATGAGCGAGGCATTGATGTTGTTTGATACAATCTGCAATTCCCATTGGTTTGCAAGGACCAGCATCATCCTTTTTCTGAATAAGATTGATCTGTTCAAAGTTAAATTGGGATACTCATCCATCAAAAAGTACTTTCAGGACTGCAAGGAATTACCGACAGATCATGCCAAATGCATGCTCTTCTTTCAAAACAAATTCATTCGTGCCAACCGTAATCCAAGCAAGACGATCTATTCGCATCTTACAAATGCCACAGACACAACTCTCCTAAAGACGGTGATGATGAGCGTCACCGACATCATCCTCCAACAGAACCTGGAGCAACTCATTTTATAGCAGCAAATACATCTGCCAGTCCGTGACCAAGTGGCTTCGTCCTTTGCATTGTCGTGAACGAATTAGAGGGGTCTAATAGAGAGAAAACAAGTCATTAACATTCGGGAAACAGAGTCCAATCGACAACCTTGAGGTTCCGAATGACATTCAGCACGATATTCTTGCCAACCTCTGATTCCTCTTTCGTGATGGCATTATGCGAGACCAAGATATCCGTGTTCGATTGAAGCAACCGAGTGAGACCCAAGGTGAGAAAAACCGTGTCGGATTCCTTCGAGTTGAACTTGTTGACCGTTTGAGTTCCCATGAGTATCCATGTCGGTCTTGCCTCGCCATCCAGTCCGCTAGCATGACTTTCAAAGATGTGAAAGTCAATGGCATCATTATCTTCCGCCAATGTCTGAAAGTGTCGACGGATGTCTGTGCTCAATGAATGGTCACTGACAGAGTCAGTCGATCGTTTTTGGAAATTGATATCGTCTTGTCCCGTTGCAGACAAGGCCGAGGGTGGTTCGACAAGCTCGATGATAAGGGAGGACGAGTCTGAGGTAGGAGGGAGAAAGACTTCTTGCGTATCAGGCACCTGACGAAATTCAGACGCATCGAGCCATGAGACGGGCAGAAGAGTTGTCATGTGCCCACCATAGAGATCTCTGGAGCCATAATTTTCTTGATCTGTGGAAGCTGCCTTTCGCCTCTCTGCCGAACTGCTCGACGTCACATCTTGCACGACAGGTCCATTCACTTGAAGCCTCTCGAGATTTATCTCAACCTGAGAGAGCGGGCCGATGAGTGGTTTTCCTGTTTCATCTTCGACACGAGAAAAGTACTTCGGTAGGAGAGTGCCCTTATTTCCTTCTGTGAGAATCACACCATTGCTACTGATGTAGAATTTGATATCGTCTTTCATCGCCAAGATCAGATCGATGTAGATAAAGACTTGGCAATTTTTCCGTACTCCCGATTTCGCATCCAAACCTGAAGCGAGATGAATGTGGTTTCGCGTCTGGCGCTTCAATCCTTCGGTCTCGATCGACTTCCAAGCTTCGAGATATGTCCCATGAACCACATTCGGAAACTCATGGGGATCGACGATTTCCGTCACCTCTAGATCATCCACGACGATCGAGTGTCCTTGATTTGCACGGATCCAATATTCGCCAGATTCTTCACGAAGGGTAAATCGTGTCTTGTTATCCTTCTCGACCACTTCCTGTACTCTTTCGAATGTCGCTTTCAGGCTTCTAAGCTTTGGTCGAGCCAGTAGGGCGGCAAGATTGATGAAACCATCCGATCGAATCGTGAGATTTTCATCTACTGCTTTATGGCGGAGGATCTTAGATAGGGTTCGAGACAGAGCTGATCTCTCATTGCTATTCATCGCAATGCCTATAATCTCAAGATTTATCCACTGACAAGAAGCACAAAGCAAGATTGCATGAGCAGCTCTACAATGTAAAGGCTGTAGTTGTGACATTTGATCAGTTGATTACTGCACAAAATCTGCCTGAGAGTCATGCATACAGGCTATAAAACACCCGAAATGAATTTTGGCGACGCCATTATTTTGGGCATAGTGGAGAAATCTTCAGATTTTGGCATCACAGTTTTGGAAACTGATTCAACGACTCACAGTGATGGCGATCGAGTCACCAATATGCCGATGTTCGTGCCTGTATGGACAGAATGTGAGGTCTAATTACGACTCTTGCCAGACTTGCTGCACTGTCTTTCCCCTGGATTCTGGAACGTAGCGCCAGACGCCAATGAATGCCTACCAGATCAGTGTCGTGTCGTTATGACGTGCCCAGATAGGTCTTACAAGAAGTGCCAAGGATGAAAATATATAGAATGAAGATCCACCCAGGTTCTGTCTCATGATAGGAAAGAAGAATCCTATGCAGAAAGTCGCAGTCCAGTTGACAGCCAGTCCGAGACTTTGACCGAGTCCTACAGCCTCGACCTCAAAGAACTCCGAAATTAAGAGGAACGGGATCGGACCTAGACCGAGACCGAAACTTCCAATGATAGCCATAGCGGCAATTGCTGATAGAGATTTGATATTGTTGTTGATGCCGACAGCCAGAAGCAAGGAGGAGAGCGTCATACCAAGCAGGGAGATGAGTAGCAGAATTCTTCGGCCTGTTCTATCAATCAAGTTTGCAGCCAGAATTGTGACGAGCAAATTTACCACAGAAATTCCAACTGAGATCCAGGCGGATAGGTCTGGGAGTAAGGTAGCGAGGATGCTTGTAGAATAGAAGATGACTGCATTTGTACCGGTGAATTGCTGGGCCAATTGTGTCAGCACGACAGCCCTGATTGCCGATCTGTAATGCGTCTTCGTCAAAAAAGTCTTCAGTGAGAGTGATCGACCTGCAGAGGAGGTTTCGTCATGTTGTATCCTTGTCAGAAGACTCCTATCTTCTTCGCCGCCATGCGCAGCATCAGTTGCAACAGCGCTCTCTTCATCCTCATCTTTGGTCCAGAGCTTCATTTCACTCTCGATATCTGAACGTCCACGTAGTCGGACGAGCAAGAGCTTAGCATCTGAGAACTTGCCGTTCTGAGTCGCCAACCACTTTGGAGACTCAACAGTAAACCACAAGAGCAAGAACTGAACGATGCCAATAATGGCTCCAATTGCCAGAATGAACCTCCAATGATAGATATCTGACAGATAAACTCCGGCAATTTGTGCAGACAAGATGCCAATCACACAGAACAGTTGTGTCATGACTCCAACGGTCCCTCGGATCGTTATGGGCGATATCTCATTCAGATAGATTGGCACAGAGACCATGGAAATTCCAGAGCTGAAGCCGGAGAGGAATCGTCCCAAGGCGATTGTCCAGATGTGATTAGCAGTTGCCATTATCATGGGACCCAAGATGAAGCCGATAGAATTCACCATAGTGACACGCTTCCTTCCGTATGTGTCTGCCAGCCTACCGGCTATGAGTGATCCGACAAGTCCTCCGATCGGAAAGATGGACACCACTGTTCCATATTGTACGGCATTCATGCGAATACAGGATAAAAGTCCATATGAGCCTGCGAAGATCTCTCTGCCGCTAGCCTCGCATGATATGACTGCCTGAGGAGTGTTTAGCTCTCCGATGTGATACCCGAATTGTAAGGGTCCCAGTGCATATGTAGTCACAAGATACACAAACAAGACCGTCACATCTGACATTGTGATCGCTTGCACGAAGCGAGATCCACAAGGTTGACTACGAATCTGCGATCTGATCTGTGAAGCTCCTTGGCTGTCCTCAGTGCTATTGGGTGGCCAATTAAGGGAATAGCATGGAGACAGTTTGCAGTAGCAGAAGATCGAGCCGGGTCGCACAAGTAAGGTTGCAGCCATCTTAAAATGTGGAGATGCCTTTCGGTTCCGATCTGTCCGTTATCACAGCCCACTCTCCAGCCGCCAAACTGCCGCAAGCCCGGCGTTGAGTCTCCAGGAAAGCCGACGACAACACTCCGCTCGTCTGGGCTACCTTGCAGGCGATTGTGATAGGAATACTCGAATTTGTGAGAGTCGATAGACAGCCGTACGTGATCCGAAGTACATTATCATTGCCATTTCGATCCTGCAACAGAATTTTGGGCTCTTGGATCGCTCATCTTTCATGGCTCAGAGCTTTAC
Source organism: Taphrina sp. SM11 (assembly GCA_004000165.1). NCBI lineage: Eukaryota > Fungi > Ascomycota > Taphrinomycetes > Taphrinales > Taphrinaceae > Taphrina > Taphrina sp. SM11. Next base: position 193,373 of record RHDT01000098.1, on the reverse strand, counting down.
GTGACACGACTCACATTTATCATCTGGTAGTAGACTGCTTAGGCGTCCTATAAATGGAACGCTATATAAAGCGGAAGGACAAAGCTCATGTGAAAGTCCTGGACAAGTACTTCATTCAAGGCTTCATCTCCTCGGGCACCTATGGGAAGGTATACAAAGCTTGTAATAAGGTCGATCTGGAAGACACTCGTGCCTTTGCCATCAAAAAGTTCAAGGCAGAAAAAGAGGGGGAGAGTGCTTCCTACAGTGGCTTGAGTCAGAGTGCCATCAGGGAGATGAGCCTCTGTCGAGAATTCAAGCACGACAATATTGTGCATCTACAAGAAATCATTCTCGAGGATAAATGCATATACATGATATTTGAGTTCTACGAGCATGACCTTCTACAAATCATACATTACCATGTTCACAGGGCGAAAGCAAAACAGAAAGTGCCAGACTGCTTAGTTCGCAGCATTCTGTACCAACTCCTACAAGGCGTGGCCTACCTACATGAGAATTGGATTCTCCATCGAGATCTCAAGCCGGCAAATATCATGATCACGAGCAGCGGTGTTGTCAAGATCGGCGATCTTGGACTTGCGAGACAATTCTATAATCCCTTGCAACCCCTCTATACTGGCGACAAGGTTGTCGTGACGATATGGTATCGTGCTCCAGAACTGCTTCTTGGGTCAAAGCATTACGGTCCAGCGATAGACCTCTGGGCCATTGGGTGTATCTTTGCCGAGCTCTTGGTCCTTCGACCGCTCTTCAAGGGAGAAGAGATCAAGATTGACAATAAAAAGAATATTCCTTTCCAACGCCAGCAGATGACGAAGATCATCGAAATTCTCGGCACACCGAGTGTCGAGAGGTGGCCGGGCGTGGTTGATATGCCGGAATTTCACCAGCTAAAGACCTTCAGATCGCTCCACTATACTAATCAATTGCCAGCTTGGTATCGACTCATTGGGACCATGGCATCGACAACGCAAGGCCTGAAGCTGCTGATGAATCTCCTGGAGTATGATCCGGCCGTGCGGCAGACGGCAAAGGAAGCACTCTCACACGCATTCTTCTTGGAGAGCCCCAAGGTGACAAACAACATCTTTGAACATCAGAGCCTTGTTTACCCAAACAGGCAGATCAAGGTCGAAGATAGTGACATGAACCGTATCAGCGGCGTGCCCAAAGCGACGAATCAAGTTGCAAGTCACGGTAGCATGACATCAAGTGGCAAAACGAACGGTACAAGTATGGTCAAGAGGCCGGCCGAAAACGGGGGCATGCTGCAGGCCGTTGCGAAACGAGCCAAGTAATTGGGAAGCCATGCCGAATCAATGCACGGAACGTATTGGAGAAGGCGAGCTTGAATGTGTAATTTATGAGAAGCGAGCATAGCATTTGCGGAATTGCATTTACATGGACTTTTATCGTAGAGCCTGGCTTGAAGCGTGTATTCTCTTTGTAGATATCTTGCCTGAAAGTATTTACCTGCTCCATAATGGATCTGATTTGAGTCTTCTCATCGGGAGAAGCTGCAAACATTGCTACGGTGTCGCGTTGGCTAGACTCATTGCGACTTATTCCTGCCTCAACCTGAGTACTAGAAAGTGCGCAATACATCTTCCGGAGGAGATCAAACTCCCCGAGAAGTGGCAAGAAGTGTTCGCTCATTTGCCCATTTTAAGATTCCGATTCTCCACCAACACCCATTATCGCTAGCAAGACGAAAGGAATGGCGAAAATCCAGTATTTCTGTAGATATGTCTGAGGTACCTGTTCCACTTCCTCCTCGATGACAATGGTCTCGTTGCTCGAATCTTCAACCGCGGACGTCTTTTTGCTCTTGGACTTCAAGATGACTTCAGATCCGGGGAAGTCTGCCATGACATGTAACTTGACCAAGAAACTGCCGGGCGCCCTCTGCGCCTGAAATAATTCATAACTTGTATGGTAGATGTCTCCTTGTGTGTCAAGATACAAGGTGAGAATCTCGTCGCTGATAGCTTCCGGACGGCGTAGAGAATCCGGGACTTCTGAATATCCCAGATGTTTCTCCGTACCTATTCTATAGATCTTTGCACCTTCATGTGGTCTAGAGATTGTGCCAGCTTCCGAGAATGTCGCGGTTCGATTGGAAGCGGAATAGGCCACTCTGCCTCTTTCTCGCAGCTCATATGGGAACCGCAGACTTGTTGAATCGTAAATATCCACGGTCTTCAGATCCTGGAGGAGAAATTCTGAGCTGTATGCAGGCTCAGCGTCCGAAACCTGTGCAGCATATGCTACCAAGCCTGTACAAATGAGGGAGTAAAGTGCAGACAGACGCATCTGTATTGTCCTAGATGATCTGTGATATATGCTTCGCCTCGCTGCTTCTTCACTTTAGCTGCAAAGTAGATGTCGAGTCAACTTGAAGGTCTGCCCTTCATCGAGAGCATACAACAACCGCATTCTGTATAGCTGGCACGCCCGTCGGAGCTTCCGCAGCCAGGCTTTGACCTGCTCCACACTCACTCAACTCAGGAAGCGCCAATCTACTGTAGGTTGGAAAGTGCAATCTATAGCTCATCGCAAGCATCTCGCTGACGATAGGGACGGTGTTCATCTTATCATTCCTCAAATAGTCCCTTCGAGTGTGTGGTCTCGCATATGCTGCCATTCTGCCGTGGTGCACTACGTAATCGATCGAGGTTGCAGTACGCTTCAGTAAGGACTTACACAATTGGCAGTCCATTGAAGAAGACGCCTCTGCATGACCTTCATGTTGAATATGGTGCCAAAATGGTGCCATTCGCAGGGTTTGACATGCCGGTACTCTATGCAGATCTTGGACTGTCCGAAAGCCACAAGTGGACGAGGTCGAAGAGTAGTATCTTCGATGTGAGCCACATGGTGCAGTTCAAACTCTCTGGGCCTAGTGTGACTGACTTCCTGGAGAGAATCACGCCAGCTGGCTGTAGAGAATTAAAGCCCTACAGCTCGACTTTGAGCGTCTTGACGAATGAGCATGGGGGGATCATTGACGACACCATAATCACAAAGCACACGGACGAATCGTTTTACATTGTCACTAATGCAGCCTGCCGGGACAAGGATCTGCTCCACATCGAGGCACAGCTTCGCGAATGGGGAAAACCTCTGAAGCTTGAACTGATGGACGACTATGCACTGATCGCCGTGCAAGGACCTGCCTCTGCTGACCTCTTGCAAAATCACATACCGGATCAATTGTCGGAACTGAAATTTGGTAACAGCAGGTACTTGGACGTCGCCGGAATCAAATGTCATGTCTCTCGTGGTGGCTATACAGGTGAGGACGGTTTTGAGATTTCATGTCCGGCAACGGAAGCTGTGAAGTTGACGAAATTGCTGCTCGCAACCGATACAGAAAATATCAAGCTGGCAGGTCTTGGAGCTAGGGATTCACTGAGACTGGAGGCGGGAATGTGCCTATACGGAAACGACCTAGATGATACAACGACTCCAAATGAGGCAGGTCTTTTGTGGACGATACCAAAACGGAGAAGGGCCGAGGGTGGTTTCATCGGACACTCTGTCATTGCTAAGCAACTCAAGGACGGTGTAGGACGCAGGAGAGTCGGAATCATTGTCAAGGGAGCCCCTGCTCGAGCAGGGGTCGAAATACTGTATACAGAAGGTGAAGCGATTGGCAGGGTGAGTAGTGGATGCCCATCACCTTCGCTTGGCCTGAATATTGCCATGGGCTACATCAAGAATGGCTTCCACAAGTCAGGCATGAGAGTCGGGCTCAAGATCCGCAACAGAATTGTTGACGGAGAAGTGACCAAGATGCCGTTTGTGCCTACTCAGTATTACAAATGATAGTATATAGAGTGAGAGCGTGCAAGATGAATCAAGAAAATCATGGTTAGCCTCGGCGGCAGGCATGTACCTGATCTTGTGATCTGGTCCCATCGATTCGAGTTGTCCACAGTCCAAGCTGAACTTGAAACTAGGTGGAAAGATGAAGAGCTTTCAAGAGCACAGACATCATGGGAAAGAGTAGTGCTCGAGCTCATTTGGGCCCCAGACAGCCGCCCGTCAGACTTTCGAGGGTCGATCCCGTTTTCGTCGTTGGCGGGCGCGCTGAGCCGTTGGCCCGCCCGTGTTTTGCGAATTCACGATCAAACAACAACATCCCAGCCATGGACCATCACAACATCAATAGGCCCGACCACCCACGACCACTGCTGCCCATTCCTCCAAGTCGGTCAGGCCTGCAATAGATACACGGTCTCAGGCGGCCAAGGAAGGCAGAGGCGGTGTATAGCTATGGTTCTTCCTATGATCGAGTTCCTACAGGGTAAGAAGAATCACGAAGCGCTTCCCTCGAGAATGAGAAACTGATTGTCATCTAGATCGCTTGTATCTGAGCGCTTTTGATGCTCCGCCGTCGAAAGACAAGCATCCTCACCTTCGTTTCTTCACTGTCGATGACTTGCTCGTCTACAATGCATTCCACCACGACTTTGGTCCTCTCCATATCGGGCATCTCTATCGGTTTGCAATCATCCTGCACGAAATTCTCTCCGTGAGTAGACTCTAGACTTGTCTGCAGTCCGAATCCTTCACTGATGCCTGTAGGACCCAGACATGTCACAAAAGCCGATAGTCTTTTACTCAAAGACAGATTCTCGTTCACGGGCAAACGCCGCCTGTATTCTAGCTTGTTACATGGTCCTTGTACAGAACTGGCCACCACACCTGGCCATCGCGCCCCTCGCTGAGGCCGACCCGCCCTTCATGATGTTCCGAGATGCAGGCTATAGTCAAGCAGATTTCACCCTCTCGATACAAGATTTTGTGTACGGCTTGTGGAGAGCCAAGGAGGCCAAGATTATCGACATCAAGACATTTGATCTCGAGGAATATGAATACTACGAAAGAGTCGACAAGGGTGATTTCAACTGGATCTGTCCGCGATTCATCGCATTTGCGAGTCCGATCCAGCCTGGCTACACCACGAAACCCAATCCCTTCAACAAAAAAAGTACCATCATTACCTCTACCTTCCAGCATGTCCTAGACTATTTTAAAGATAATTCCATCGGCATGGTCGTCCGACTCAATTCCCAATTGTACGACAAAGCTCAATTTGAAAATGCTGGTATCGAACACATCGATATGTTCTTCGAGGATGGAACATGTCCAGAATTAGACGTCGTCAAGGAATTCATCGGCCTCGTGGACGAGATGGCAGGTATCGACAAGGTGGTTGCAGTGCACTGTAAAGCAGGTCTTGGTCGCACTGGGTGTTTAATCGGAGCATATCTCATATACAAGCATTCTTTTACGGCAAATGAGGTCATTTCGTTCATGAGGATCATGAGGCCAGGCATGGTTGTTGGTCCTCAACAGCATTGGCTGCATATCAATCAGCATCATTTCGTAGCCTGGTCATACACGGGCATTCCTCGACGGGCACCGAAGCAGTGTACTGTTGCCGGATTTAGCACACCTCCGCGAGCTATCCTCGGAGATATACACGAGAACACGACAGAAGCAAAGGTGCAAGAAAAGGGTGAAAATGCCAACACGTTGCCTGCACCCACGCCTGGCCAGCCTCGAAAGGCACCGTCTCCGCGTCGAACGGTCTCGAAACCACCTCGCATAGCCAGCTTGACTGCGGCCAAATCTGTATCAACCTCTGAGAATGAGGAGAACATCCCAGAGGACGAGCTTGCCATTACGGCATCGACTCCGACCTCGAGGAAATCGTCTTCAACATATGGCAGCATTGGCATTGGCAGGACAATTGCGAGCAAGATTGCTTCGACGAATGCATCTCCACGGCGAAAGTCCTCTAGGGAAGTCGTCACGCCAAGATCTGTGTCAACCTCAAGTACAGGCGGAGGTGTACGCAAGGTCTCAAAGGCCAAAGGTCGTGCCTAGAATGCAGACCCTTTCTTGCCAATATTCTGCATGACGGTTCGGGGAAGTCATCCGCAGGAAGGGGAAAAAGGTCATGACGAGTATTTTCTGTGTGGGAGTGTCTTTCATTAGCATGCATGTATAAGTATATCTGTAATTCGCATGTAATATTAGGGCTAAGGAAACACGGCAATGCTACCAAAAGTCCTCAGCTCTGCAAGCATTGAACCTTCTGCAGCTCCTCAGAGTGCGCAGCAGTTGCAAACAGGAGTCCCACGTGCACATTGCATGCTCTGCAGATCGCTGACGCTCATCTTTGGGAGATTGATCGTGGAGTATCGATCGCACTGAGGGAGGTCATCTTCCGACGAAGCAAAGAAAGAACGGTCGCGCATAGTTGAGGCAGGACAGGGCTATTACGTATCGAGTGTCAATTGTACAGAGTGATCCGGGTATAGCATGAGTTGGTAGGTCCGCTCGAGTCAAGTCGCTGTATAGATCGCTGACACTTTCTAGGAAAGGCTTTACCAAGGCCGTGGCTCGAGTATGATATGATTTCATTGACTAGCTACCAAGACATGCTGACATATCAGGCTCCCCAGCAGTTGAAGGGCAAAGTTGGTCAGGGCGAGCATACGAAAGGTACTCGGTCATCCGACTTGCGACTCAACTTTGACTGATCCATTCACAGATGCTGTCTATATAGATGCCGAAAGACGTTTCAAGGAGATTGAAACTGATACGAAACGTCTCCATGAAGACGCGAAGAAGTATTCTGAGGCTGTCAATGGTAAGTCTCGAGAAACTGTTGAAGTTCCATGCCCTGACTCGGGAAGGAATGCTCGATCATCAGGTTGCTTTTGCAGAAGCCGTCAAAGAGATATATAAGCCTATATCAGGCAGAATGTCGGACGAAAGTTCCTTCGAACCGGAGGGTAACCCAGAGGGTATCGAGGCTTGCGAATCCTACCAGGCGATCGTGAACGAGCTGAAGGAAACGCTTGCTCCTGAGCTCGAGATGATAGAGACCCGAATCGTTGCGCCCGCAAAAGATCTCCTCGAGATCATGAAGGCCGTCGGCAAAGTCACAAAGAAACGAGATCACAAGCAGATCGATTACGATCGACATCGTGAGACGCTCAAGAAGTTGCAGGACAAGAAGGAGAAGAGTCTCAAGGACGAAAAGGCCCTCTATAGAGCCGAGACGGACGTCGAGGCCTCGACACAAGAATACGAATATTACAATGAATTGCTGAAGGCCGATCTACCGAGTCTCTTCAAGCTAGAGGCAGAAATGATCAAGCCTCTCTTCCAAAACTTTTATTACATGCAACTCAACATTTTCTATACGTTGAACGAACGTATGGCACGGTGTGATATTCCCTATTTCAGGCTCGATGCCGACATCGTCGAAGCATACCACGAGAAGAAGGGCGACACGAAGGAGCAGGCAGAAGCCATCGGCATCTGTAAATTCAAGCTCTCCCGTGCTCCATCGAAATTCGACAAGAACAGACTCTCCTCCGTGTCGGCAACCTCGAAGAACTCTGCCGGTGTAGCAGAAGGTTCGGAGACCGCCAGTCTTCCGCCCTACTCACCTTCTGTCGGCCGGGCCAGCTCAGTGACTGGCAAGAAGGCTCCGCCGCCTCCTCCATCAAAGCCAGCCGGATTTAGCAAGAAGCGTGAAATTGCTGTTGCTCTGTACGACTACACGGCTCAGGCTGAGGGCGATTTGAATTTCAGTGCAGGAGACAGGATTGAGGTCATCACGCGCTCAGATCAGGAGAATGACTGGTGGACTGGCAAGTTGAATGGTACCCAGGGAGTGTTTCCTGGCAACTATGTCCAGCTAGAGTTGTAGGTCAACTCGTTTCCGATAAACTATAAAATTTCATATTCTCAAGGGCAGTCGTCTTGGCTGCCGACTGCCGTCCTCAATTACGGGCAGCAAAAGCTCGGATATATCATTTTGTGTTTGGGAGACCCCTGCTTCGCTAACCACCTTGGGATAGTCTCGGCAATAACAAGATCAGACTGGGCTTGCAGTTGCTCAGACTTGCCATTTTACCTGCATCGAAAGGTGCGAGAATGTCAAGTGTCAAGGGGGTCGATCAGTATTCGTGATGCCCATGTATTCCTAGAATCGTCATGTATCTTCACGTTCCCACCCATTTGATCATGTCCAGTGGCCGTCGCTAGGCCCAAGACTCTCAAGTCATTGTGGTGATTGACCTCGACCCGCAATCTAAAAAGTGCTTGTGATTGTTTGAATCGTGTCTGGACTCTGTCTTCCTCGGTCAAAGAGTCCGAGGTACTTTCTAGATATAAGGTCGCACGACGAGTGGGTCATGTTCATGGTTTTTTGTGACGGATGTAGACTGTGTCTTGTGGAAGATGTTTGCAGGCCGACTGTTGAGATGCCAATTATGCTGTCAACAATGAAAACATTGCTATCCCCCCTGCCTGCTTCAAGATTGAAGGGCCCATTACTTGCTGAAATAGGCGATCGAGTGCATGTCATTCGTCTGTCGATGACCCTTGGAATATGCTCTCTTTGAAGTGTTTCCGCATTGACATTCTGTGCGACAAGAGCGAGGACAATGTTACTTGAAGCGGCGGTGGTCTCGCAGGAAAGTTGAAGGATTCATTGCCTCGATTTTCAGTCCACAGATGAGTTATCCATTGTACTTCACGAACTTTTGACTGGTCAGTCAAATCTGAACTTACAGAAGGACCTGACATCGTCGTGCCTCGGTGAGCCAGCGATGAGAATGAAGGCGGAATGTAGAATGAACCGTCTGTTGTGTTGCACGCAGTATCTGCTTCTTTATTTCTGATCGCCGGTTGCGTACTTTGAGGCATGTCTGATCCTTGGACCAAAGACGAAAAGGCCCACGGGGACAGCGCTCAACAAGAAGCCCAGAAAACCGAGAAGACTTGACCTATGAGACATCAGAATCTGGCGCGAGAAACGTCGACTTGGTTCGATGCTTACGCCCAATGTATGCCGAGCTTGGAGTACATTTGAGTTGCAAAGAGCTCACAAGAGTCAGTAGATGTCTGCGAGATCGTGAAGGAGAACTTTTGACTTACTGGAAACCCGCTGGCAAAGATGTTTCGCAAGAATGATTGGGATGCTAGGGCGGAACTTGCATACTTTCCGTATGTGTCGGCAAGGACATTGAAGACGGCGAGGTATATGGTGAAGATGCCATATGAAGCCAGGCAGACGCCCACACAACAGCCAATCCAGTGAACGTGCTTGTAGGCACACCAACCAAAGATGAACATGCCGATGGAGAACAAGATGGATCCGAGCATGGACGTATACAGTCGAGCTTCAGGGCGAGGAACTCCGTTGCGTGTCTTGCCAGAATCATTGAACAATTTGTCCTGGATCGGCGCAGTCAGGAGCGCAATGAGAGAACCGACTGCCATGGCTATGAATGGTAGAGACGAGTTGGCATATGTCCATCCATAGACACCCTGGTAGACGATGGGGATAGCTTCTAGGAACAAATCTAACCATCATCAGCCTCGTGATCGTCTATGCCGAGGGCAATTTTTTTTTGGCAAGAGCATACATAAAACTCCCCAGACTGATTGCGATTAGCAGACTCTCGAAAGACAAAGGGCCTAGACGTACCGAAGGACACCCAGATTGAGTATGCTGCAACGGCAGGCTCCGAGAACAAAAAGACAAAAGGACGCGTGAGGGAGACTTTGACCATGGTGACGAGTGATGCTCTCTCGACATCTGCAGCGGCCACATATCTCTCGTCCCCCGTCTCCTTCCTCAACCGGGCTGCTCTTCTCGACAGAAGGACTGAGCCTCTCGTCTCCCTGAGGACGAAGCACAAGATGACAAAATGAAGGCCATTGATGATCATCTGCAACCAGAAGATCCAGACATAACCCAATTTGGAATTGGACACGGTATATGCTCCTGCTATCGAGCCGAACGCTGTGCCGAAGAGCGTCACTGAGGAGAAACAGGACATTGGGCCACCTCTCGTATCGGCATGATAGATGTCGGCCAACGTGCCGCCGACCATAGTGGACCCAGTGCTGCCGACCACTCCCGCAAAGAATCGGGAGAGGAGGAGACCTGTGATGTTATCGCTCAAAGCTTGGGGAATGAACATGATGACAAAGAGCCCATAGGTCACAAAGTAGATGGGACTCCTGCCATACACCTCCGAGAGTGGAGCGAGAGCCATGGGTGCTATGGCGAATCCAAACGTAAAGACAGTTATGCCCAGGAGCGCAACTGTGCGCGAGACGTCGAATTTTGTCATGATTTCCGCAGTCCCCCAGGAATAAGACACCGCTGAAGACGCAACGTAGAGGGTCATGATGATCGAAACGGCAGCCACTGTATGCTTCTGACGCTTCGGCCAGTTGAAGGGATTCTCCGGATCGTCTTCCTCCCATTCCACAAAGATGGCAGCCGGTCGAGCAATTCTCTTCTCCGCGTCCGTCGGGGTCCCTTGATCTTCCATCGATGTGATGCTCTCAGCTGCAGTCGTCTCCACCCTCTGCAGAGAGGCCATGTTGACTCCATTCCGAGTCGGCTTCTCCTGCGACGACATGCGATGGAAGAGCCAAGCGGCAGGCTCGCAGGAAGATTAGGTGTCTAGGGCGCAGCTATATGTCCTTCTCCATGCACTCGATGACTTCCATGAAAGTCTGTCGATACACACCATGTGAGTCACACGTTGAGTGGTGGAGTCCTGGCGGAACGGCGGAACTGAGATCCGGTACTACGGCAGATTGAAGCGAAGCAATGGATGTAAGCCACTTTCATCTGCTCAGCGCGTTTTAACTTTTTTTGAAGTGTCGGCCAATTCCGCGCTCGTATAGCTCGTCCGAGTGAGCATCATTCAGTAAGTGTCTGATTGTGTATTCCACTTGATTGAATGTATGGACCTTCTTCAGTAGTGCCCAAGTGCTAGATAAGAGTGTTTCGTCCGTTCCAACAGTAGCGTACTCCTTTTCTGATTTTCGTGTAGCTTGAGGGCCTTGGTCATTTCGTTGTGCTTCGAAAGATGAAGCGAGTCTGTACAGCATGGGGACGGAGAAGTGTCGATATGCTGTACCACAAACAGAATAGAAGTATACAGACGGCATGCACAGTTTATCACACTTCCCTGCCACAAGCAATCTCTTCTGCCATCTCGGAAGCTTCTGCACCCCATCACGGTTTCATATCCTCTGACATGCCGAGTCATGCCTTGATGTTGGTCTCGAGGCACTACTTTCCTGGATCTTCAGCCGACCAGTTGGCCAGAGACATACATGAGAGCATCATCAAGGCGTTGGATGACACTACCATTCACACGATCGCGGCTGTCGTGGACGAATTGGGTGCCGACAACCTTGGAGAGAGAGGTATTTCCCTTCTACTCGCCTCTGAGGACGAGAATGCCTCCGTTCATGTATTCGAGGACAAGGTCGATCGTAACATCAGTTTGGGGAGGGCATGGAAGTCACAGGGACAGTCTCGCAATCAGGAAACGATTGATGATACCTGGGTGCCCAGTGGCAATTGGAAGGATCTCTTGAGTGGAAACTCCACAGCTCCGTCGGAGGTGCAGCATATTCAGAACTTCCGAGACAGGGCCTCCGTCATCATCGTGGGCAAAGGTGATTTCAATGCCATAGATTGGCCTGCACGAATGTTTCCCGAGGCTGAAAAATATGGGTTGACTGCTGCTACCACACCATTCCTGACTGGCTTGCCAACGACTGTATGTCACAATGGCAAAGTCCTCGAGAGTGGTGGAATCGCTTTGGCCTTTCCCAAAAGATTTCAGAGCACGAAAATTGACCACGCTCGACTGAAACGACTGGGGGAACCGCTCAAGGTTACTAAGTAAGCAGCCATGTCATCAACCCATTCGAGTTGAGTCTAACAAGAGTGTAGAGCGCAAGGCAACATTCTCATCACACTCGATACTCAGCCGGCTACATATGCACTGTTGGAGCGCATTAGAACAGTGATCCAGAAAGATCTCAAGATCAGTAAAGATATCTTGTTGTTTGGACAGATTGATCACTCTGGGGACGAGGTATGCAAGAATGCAAAGAGACCGACGATCAAGATCATTGCGGGAGACCCAGGCAAGGGTAGCATTGCACTGAGTGGTGGATACCGTGTAAAGGAAGGAGACGGTCTGCAACTGTTCTATGAAGATCCGGAAACCAGCGTGCCCGCACCCGAGAAAGCTGCCAACCAGGCTGGATCTTCTCGCATAACGGCTCTATTCGCGTCCGTGGGAGCCGATAGCGCGCAAAGCTACAGTGCCTCCTCCCCTGGGAATGACGAAATGACATCGCCCGAGGGGCCGAGGATCGTGGAAGGACTCTTCACTGGGTCATCCAGCTCCGGTCTCGTGGTTGGCACCGAAGGACGGACCTGGGTAGATGAGTCTGTTGGCTCGAGCATCCTTCTCAGCACGTAGTAATTCCCCTGAAACCCGTGCACCCCTTGGGCCCCCTCTCGACCCTTTTATCAATTCTGTAGGGCCTTTCGTGCTTTTGTGAAGGAGATTATCGCATCTGCTCGGCAATTCCCCAAAATCGCACCGAGCCGTTACAAATCAGCGGCTGAGGCGCTCGACTCCCCAAGAGGCAGCAAGGCGAAACCAGACGCCTGAAACGGCGGAGCGGCAGGGATCGCCCTTCGTCATGCCTACAGGATCACATATCTCTCGGGACCATCCATTCCAGCCAAACAATTCCCAATCTTTCATTTTGCGTCCCAGCTGCAGAGTGTTCAATTTTGTCTTGGTCGATCCAGGACTTTTGCTCCATATCGCTTTCAAGTTGGGCGCAACCACAGAACATACTCATTCCTTCACGACACAGCCTATGCTGACGACGGCATATTTCGTCATGAGCCAGATGGGCATTGTCGCGGCACTTTCACTGCCCTTATTGGGTAACTCGCAACCGACACCGCCGACGAATTGGACGGCTCCGATCTCTCATCCCCTGAATGTCTCTGTGCGAGCCGACATCTTGGAACGATTCTCGCCCGTGATATATCTGCATCCCGAGGAAGCCTATCTGCCGACCGATCCTGCAGAGGCATATGCTCGCTGGTTCAATGCGACGGCGGATGAACTCTGGGTCCCCGAGTCTGAGCTTCATGGCAACAGTGTAAAGTTAGGCAAGACGGGCCACTATGTCGATGCTCCCGTCACGGCACAGGCGAGAGTATTGGAAGATGGCAGGATCGCTCTGCAGTATTGGTACTACCACTACTTCAACGGTGCTCAGGGATTCAAGACGATTTCGCGGGACGGCAAGATCACGAGGTTTCCCTGGTACCCCCTGGCGGTGCACTATGCCGATTGGGAGCACACGACGATTGTCCTCACCGGGGAAGCGGATCCCAAGATTGAGAGCGTCTACTATACCGTGCATGCAGACATCAATGAACCAGAGTACAATTACCTCACCGAGGACGATACCCATGCTCTCGTCTTTAGTCACAACAATAGTCATGCATGTTACAAGACGCCGGACGATGTGCAGAACACTGATCCGGCATTTGACGGGTTCATCAACTCTGCCGTGAAAGCCATTACGTTTGGTGCCATCACGCACGTCGAGGTTGGCGACATTGGATTCTCCAATTTCCCGAAGGAAGAGTGGATCAGGTGGTCAGACTACACAATCTACGATGTGACAGACAGTCACGAAGGCGTTGCTCCCGAATGGATGTCCTGGCGTGGTCACTGGGGTCCAGCGTTCGACCAGTCTCGGGTGGACATGCCGCCAGAGACCGTCCCCTGGCGTCGTTTCTTCTTCTCCTTCCTACAGATGCTCTATCACGCCGGCCGTCTCACCCAATTCGTCGTCGCCGCCAAAATCAGTCCACGCGGACCGAGCATGCACTATACCTGGACGACTTTTGACATCTACGATCCCCCGGACAGGTTCATCCCCGAGGACCCCAACGGTCACAAACCAAATGTGCTCTCCATCCTCGCATTCATCTATTTCCTCTTTGGCTTCATCGGCATCCTCGCCGTCATCATCTCCCTCATCCTCCTGCTCCTGGGGTACTTGAGTCGAGTGGCCTATCGCAAGACGGCACGGTTCGTCAAGCTGAGACGCCAACGGAGACTGGAGATGTCGGAACGCACGCCCCTCATTTCGTAATCAATCCGCATTCGAGCAAGAAATAGAGGAGACGACTTGGCTCTCTCTCTCGTATCAAGAGTCTCGAGACTTTTTGAGATTATTTAATTGTTCATTCAGGCGCTTGGCAGTTTTTGTATAGAGTTTGATCAAAATTTCATTTTTTCCTGGTTGATATGAATCTCTTCTCATGTACAATCTGCCCAACCTGGGCCCTCAATGTGCCAAACTTCCCAATGGTTGAATTGTGACCCAATGTAGCAAGTATCTACCGACCGTGAGCATGGTCGACAGGCTATTTCATGCACATGCTAAATGCTACTTTATGCTCAGATATGATATAAGCTACCCCATAAGTTTCGAAACCGTTCAACATTCTTAATCTCGAGAGGAGTCTGTATCGCCCGATCCTGTGGAGAATGTCTCTCATGTCTTTCGAAAGATTAACCAGGGAGATACCCCGTCTCTCTGCTGTTTCTTGACCTTGGCACCGACGAGGATGAGTCCAGCTGCTAGATATGCACCACCGGCGAATCCAATGAGTCTCTTGTAATCACCACTCGATCCGACAATCTCGAGAGCGATGGTGGTGGCAAAGGTGCAGGGCACAGACATGACCAACCAGATGATACTCGAGGCACCGTTCAAGTTGACCATGCCGACAATCTCGGCCGTCACGGGAATGACACTGCTCCAGAACGTGCCTGCCACGATACCTTCGATAAAGGCAAAGAAGACGAGGACGCCATAAGAGTTGGCCGGCATCCAGATGGCGAGACAAAAGATGCCAGAGACCAAGGTGAAGAAGATGGCAGAGTTGATTCGTCCGTAGAGGTCGGCGATGAAACCGAGGGCTGGGCGACCGATGGCCATGCCGGCACTCAACAAGGCGGCGAGATTGGATCCCTGTGTCTGTGTGAGGCCGACTGCGGAGACTGCATATTTCGAGATGGAGAATTGCAGGGTGACGTAGCCCAGGAGAGACACGACTCCCCAGCCCAGGATGAAGCCATACCCACCATGCTGAAAGACGGCATGGTCAAAGAGACTCCGCTGAACATTGACCTTGACGACCTTGTCTCGGGGATTCAATTCCCGCGTCAAGAGACAGGCAGTCAAGTTTGAGACAAACACGACAATGGCAGTGATTCGATAGGACCATTCGAGACTGATGTTTCGAATCATGGCATTCGTGCCGAGATTGAAGATGATGCCACCGAGTCCCGATCCACCGGCACAGATGCCGGCCGCCAGTGCCCGTCTTCGAGAGAACCACTGGGAGGGAATGCCGACCGAGGGAGTGAACAAGAGTCCCATCGAGACACCAAAGAGGACACCCTGGGAGAGGAAGAGATGCCAGAACCGGCGGGCAAAGGAAGCACAGATGAATGCCGTCGCCTCCAACACGCACCCCATCAGGAGCGGAACACGGTACCCAAATCGAACGTTGAGAAGATTGGCCAGCGGACTTACAAAGAGCGCCATGCCGACACTGATCCCGCCCACAAAGGTATACTGGAGTGTCGTCGTGTCTTCAAAGTAGTGTGATCCGGGAGCAGTAAAGTAGGATAGGTAGACTGCATAACAAGCATTGACTCCCCAGGTCATCATGTTGATGGTCGTCTGACACGCAACGACGACCCACCCGTACCCACCATCAGGTGGATCCATCCTCTCCACCACCGGATCGATCGCTACATCTGCATACCCCTTTCGTTCCTGAGAGGATGAAGGACTTTGAATGTTGCTTGACAGAGTCTTTTCAGAAGGCTGGGCCGGAGTCTCAGTCGAGTCAAGCGACATCACGACGGATGGCACGCAGTCGCAACCCTCCCCCAAAGAAACTTGGTCTTTCGTCCTATTGTCGGAGTCTCTTCCCGAGACACGGCGGTCAAATTGCTACAAGAACCAGATTGTCATCCATCATGGCCGATACTCGACGAACAAATAGATCATCATGACCTTATTGAGGGGTCAATTGAAAAAGGCGCCCTGCGAATTTCACATGGTGGGTGGCTGCGGAAGTCGCCGACCGCGAAAGGGAAAGATCACGCGACCGACTATGCTCGGTAAATGGTCAATCTCGTGTTTTGTATTGCTCTAGTATGGTCTAGCGATCTGAGGCACACAATGAGCTTTGCCTGTCCCTTCAGATCTTTGGCTTTTTGTTCGCAGGTTCTTGTGTCTCCTGACCGACTTCGACGTAGGCCCTGTATGTGACCATCTCTCCATCAGACCCGGCGGCCTCGATGATCAACTCGGCATCAGCCCCGACAAAGAAGACCTGTCCCTCTTTGACCTCCTTTGTCGAGTTGCCTACGGTATATGTTCCATTGCCTGTGGTGGCAATGATGATGCTCGGACCACTGACAGCTTTGTGGGCCTCTGATTCACCAGCTTTGATGGTAGTCTGAACCACGGAGAATTCTTCAATGGGAGGATCGTACAGAATCGACTTACCAGTGCCACTTCCTTTGTTCCATTCTTCTGGTTTCATCTTTTGATCGGCGGGTGGGGCATATGCATACGTCAGCATCTGGGTGAGATTTTTTACATCCTTGAACTTTGGTGTGAATCCAGCCCGAACGACATTGTCCGATGCCGCCATACATTCCATAATGTCGCCACTGAGGTAGGCATGACAGTCCAGGGCTCGCAGGAAGAGCGATTCTCCGGGCTGCAAGGTCACGTAGTTGAGGAAAAAACTGCAGAAGAGCCCGATATCTTCAGGAAATTGCGAATTCAATCTCTTCAGTAACTCTGCAAGGTATGATCCACCAAACTCTTTGCCTCCAAAGCCATCCGTGGATTCTTCTGCAGCCTTGATCAGATCCTTTGCTGCCGTCTTGATCTCCTCCTCTGATTTATACATGAGCGTGGTGAAGAGCTTCTGCAACGCAGCTCGATTCTTCTTCACGTCCTCCTCTGCTTTGCTGTCCTCCTTGTCCTTGACGGAACTTTTGAATTCATCCACGGCAGATTGGCCGAGCAAGGATGTGAGAGAGTCGACATTATCCAAGAAGGAGACTAACTCTCGAATCGGTCGGAATCCGCAGAATCCCTCGAAAGGTGTGATGGCTATGGCCATCTCTGGCTTATGGTTGTCGTCTTTGTAATTCTTTGGATCATTTTTGTGTAATTCCTTGGCTAGCTCCTTTGTAGGATGGCATTGTATGCTCAGTGCCTTTTTGATACTCAATACCTTGAATAGGAACGGTAGTTTACCCTCATAATGCGCGGAGATTTCACTCCCGCAGAGCGCCTGATTGTCGTTCAGGACTTCTGATAACAATGTCCCGCCAGGCAAGACCTTGGAGGGCGCAGATGAATGTGTACCCATCCACAACTCAGCATATGGCTTCTCTTCGTTCAATTCGAAAGATGCTTCCGTGGTAGCAAGTGCAAACTTGGCAGCCTTTGAATCACTCCCAATCTTTCCCCATTCGTATTCATTGACCTCACATTGTAATTGGAACAGGGGAGAAGGAAGAACCATCTCTTGTATCGCTTCTTTATATACACACCACAAGACTTCCAGCTATAGGCAATGAATTGTAGACAAAAAGTCAGCTCCGGCGTGAATCGTCGTCGACAAGCGCGATTCCAGCGCGACTCGGTTTGTGGAGTAGTGCTACACACGTGGCTGCATGTTTTATCGTTCGCCACCAAAAGTTTGACACCAGTTTACAGATATATATGTGTGAGCAGGCTTGGTTGGCAGCCAAGGCACAGGGCAACATCAATTGTACATGTCAAGCGAGTATAGCCCAATTCTTCATTTCTCGAGTCTATTCCACTTCTCTCCGATATATACAATGCAATGTTATCTACAAGTGCTCAATGATGATGAATGAGATATCATACTACTGTTTGACAGGAAGCGCTCTACACCCGGGCTTCGGATTGAACTCACCCAGTGAGAGGTTTCAGAACTGATCCGACAATTGGCAAGCGGGTGATTGGGTCCAAGGCACCAAAGGCGGCCTTGAGTGTACTTGTGCCCAATATCAGACCTTCCGGAACCGGTTCTCCATTGGCTACATTGAGCTGCAATATCATTGCCCCCAGAGTCAACAAGTTTGTCTGAGTCTGAGGCTTCGTCCAGCCCTCCTCGTAAGGTAACCGTTCCTCCTCGAAGAATGGACGGACATACTTGACGGGAGCGATCCCCGTGATTGGATCTCCCATGACAGAGAGGTAGAGTGCAGTCTCACCATAGGACAGGACGAATTGCAGGGGAGTGTAGGTCAATTCTGGGTTGATGGCTCGTTGCGTCAACAGTCGGTTGTACTTTGCCTTTGCACCGATCGGAATGGTGAAATCTGATTGTCCCTGGACAAAGGCGAGCACTTGTGACCAGGTGCCGTTGTCGAAGGAGTGGTTGTCACCGAAATAGATGTCTTTGCGGGAGAGACTGGAGTCATGTTCGATAAACATGTCATGCTTATCCAGGTCATTCAGATTGAAGCTCCCACTCAAGGGAGCGTCACTCGAGCCGAGTCCCGTCGTACCAATGACGGTGGAAAAGTCATTACCGACATTGAATCCCTCGAGAAGAGCAGAATTCAACATGGGGACGGTGAGACCCTTGCCATTCCGAGGCAAGATGCCATGGTTTGCAAGAGAATTCAGGCCCGGACAAGGCGATCTGACATCTCCCGGTCCCGGGGCCATCCATGGATGAGGATTGACAGCCGCTCCGAGGGCCACGGTCACTAGTGCGAGATACCGAAATGAGAAGGATCCCATGATTTGAGGAAGTGACGAGAGGGAAGAGAGATGAGAGGGTATAGTAGTATACAAGTTCTTGCAAAGCGGCAGATGGCTCCTTTTCTTTCCTCTTTCTTGCCTCACTGTGCCTTCTTCCCCAATTCTCCTCCCCGCGTTTTCTTGCCAAAGACCGGGGATCTGCACGATGATGGAGAACTCGACCTGTGCGATTGGCTGGGACTTGACCAGAAGAAGCTGCAAAATCGAACTTCGCGGCCTCCTCAGCCTCATTTGCGGGATCCACCTCGCGTGTTTTCCTCACTCGAGGTCGGTCCTTGATTGAAAGAAGGCAGCTAACTCCCTGCAAGACACGTCATCTGTACACGTTTATATATATGACAACCAAATTGTTTCTCTCTCGCTCTCTCTCTCTTCTCCTTCATCTACAAAATTTACAATCATTAGTAGCTCTCGACCGAGAGATCTCAATGTCTAGAGTTTGAATACATGGTCTAGCCAATGCTTCATGACCAATTGCCCTTCGGACAACCTCTCGCTATCTCGTGACCTACAGACTATGGCTGCGTGAGAATGCTGCGTCTTTCGTATGTGGACCAAGTACTTTGACCACTCGAGTCGATTCAGATTGGAGACGATCTTTGATTGATGCTTGTTCAGTGGCAATGAAGTTGGAGACCGCTCACTCTCGAGTGCCTCCTCGACAGTGTTTTGCGTGAGTTCGGAGATGAGGGACTTGTTCTCCGAGGGATATTCCTCCCTGTGGAGCGTGATGCGCTGCGAACTCTTGTAGTTGGCAAAGACTGCGTTTGCAGAATAGAGAGTGAGCCAGAGTGGAAAGCCAGCCAGCATGACTGTTCGAAACACAATCTCTTGTACAGAGAGTGGATATTTCTGAGTCACAACCTTCTCCTCTGCCTTGCTCCATGGCTTTTCCGAATCGAGTATTACACCGCCATACTTGTCGTCGTGATTCAGGTGAATCTTTGTGAGGTCCTGGAAGGGGTCTTCATCCACAATCCCCGCAGTACTAAAGGGGACACTCCGGTCGTTGACGATATTGGCGTAAGCAGCACGACGTTCGAATAGCGCTAGACCTTTGTAGAAATGTGTCTCGGGATCCGACATGACTTCCAACAGTGGTCTCTGTTGCTTCATGACATCTGCCAGGAATATATGCGCACCCGTGATGGACAGTGTTTTGGGACCCAGCGTGCTCATGATCCAGGAGAAGAATCCTGTCGAAGTCGGAGATACTCCCAGATGCGGAGTCGCAAACGTAGTGAATGAAACAGGCTTGACCTTGTCGAAGAATCCAGTAGAATGTAATACACCAATGGCATATCTCGCACCCAAACCACCCAAGGAATATCCGATGAAAGAGATCTTGTTTATCTCGATTCCTTCTTGAGCCAAAGCAGCAATTTTTTGATGCACTTCCTTGCTGATTCGCTCTCCACAGACATCGACACCATCGTACGTCCTGTTGCCCGTGTTTGTATCAGACACGAGGATTTGAATCTTCGGATGCCTGTCACTCAATGCCTTTTTGACATACCACATATGCTCCGGGTTGCCCCATAGTCCATGGACCAGAACAGCGAGATGATCACTCATGGGTGCCCGACACCCAGGTTGCGATGACAATGAGATGGTTCTTGGCCCCTCGAGAGGCAAGTTTCTTGCTTGAGGTGCAAATAAATGGAAGACTACGTCGCTTGGGAGGTGCCACACAATCACTGTTTCGAGGCACGGATGCCCCAAAGTAGCCCAGCCCTGAACACTCTCTCCACCAAACGCAAACAGATAGACGTCAGCAGAGTCTCGGCCGAAAACCGGCAAAACTGCATCGGGGCACACCAATAGTAATTTCACCAAGATTTCAGAATGTCCACTACAAGCATCAACAGCCGATGCCAGATATAAAGATTCTTGTGAATGATTCTGATATGAATCTATGAATTGCATATATTGCAAAACTCCTATACGAGTTCCATTTATCTAAAGCGCCTATCACTACAGTTTCTGTTGGCGAGTATGGCTATACAATCAATCCGGGATTGTGAGAGCATCGATGGGAAGATGAGCTGTGTAAACGTGTCAAAAGAGTGTGTTTGAAAAGAATGTTGATTTGAATGAGTGTGTGGTGGACAGTGTCTGTCAACATGAATTGTGCTTGGGATAGGTCAAATCTGATTGAATCAGTTTGCGACCTCCCCTTGAAATATGCAATACAGGTATGCAATAGCTTTCTGAAGTGAAAAGCCGGACGATGCTTGGCGGTCATCGAAGCAAGCGATGAAGCATTCCCTTCCAGCCTTTCTTGGTTGGCTTGGTTGGCGCGGAATGGTGCAAGCCATGTTCTTTCAAGGCAGCAACAGCAGGAGAGTCTGTCTCAAGACTGTCACGGACACTGATCATCTCACCTGGCTCACCAAACAGCATATCATCCGATACTGCTTGAACGAAGCCAGTTCGACGGTTTGTGAATGACGTGACAGTATCGAGTCGAATCTCAACCACTTCTACGGCACTGCTTGGAGTGCTAGGGTGTTCAATGATGGAAGACATCTTCCGCTTGCGAGAATCCGGAGACGCAGGACGAGGACTGAAGGAGAAGATGAGATCAGCAGGTGCAGAGTCTGCTCGCCTGTGCGAGGCCTTGGGCTTGGACGGAGATGCCGGGAGGCCACTGAAAGTGCCGAGAGAGCCTGATTTTTTGTGTCTTAGAGAAGATGATGGAGCCAGTGCGAGGTCGAGATCGATCATGGATGTTCTTGGTGCAGGGATCGGTACGTCGAATGCGGGCAAAGCTGGCGATGCCGATCGCTTCTTGGAGGGACGACGTGTCAGGGCATTCTTCGTAGATTGCAAGAAGGACGATCGCTTCTTGCGATGCATGAGGACAGGTGATCCAGGTACTTGCGGCATTGGAGCAGCGGCGAGATCGATCGAGGGCTCCAGTGGATCAAGCAAGACTGTCTTGGAGTCTGCAGCATTGATAGGCCAGCTGTAGTCTTCTGCTTTCAACCATGTGTCGCCAGTCTCGCGAGCCGGAATTTCGTCGATCGTATCGCAGAACGTGACGCGTTTGAATGAAAGCGAAGCCGAGGCCACAACAGTGGCGGTAGAGGTCTGTGTCGAGATGAGCTCTGGAGCTTCATTCTGCTCCTCGAGACTAGTATCTGACAGAGTGGATGCAAATGTCAGAGTCGGAGAACAACTGGCCGCTGGTGGGGGTGGATGATCGTTGACAGTCGAGCTTGGTATCTGTACAGCAGGGAGAGCGATGTGTCGCCAATCCAGCGAGATTGCAGCACTGCGCCGGTGTCGATGTCCTCTACCTTTTGAGGGAACTGCTAGAGATTCTGATCTGGCATGAGACATGCTCTCAATCGTGCTCGGATCACGTATATATGTGCACCTTGAAAGCGATGAAACCGCCTATGTGCAGGAATGTGGTTTGTTGATTATGGAGTTGCCAGAACTCAACAATCTATGCACAGTATTTTCTGAGGAGTTGTAAGATGCCCCGTGATAAAGGCAAATATGCAATGCGAGCTAGGTGCAGAGGAGAAAGAGAGACTGGAGGTGAGATGCTGCGTCGATTGAAGAGCAAGAAGGCAGGAAAGGGGCGGAGTGTGAGGATATAACCAGGACGGGAGGAAGATTGATCGGCCGTTGCAGTCGTTGATGGACTGATCAAGGAAGGAATTAAGAGCGCGAAAGCGATTCTGACTTGCTGCCACTTGGCCAGGGTATGATCGGTCTCAGAGGCACAAATTCGTCCCGGCTGAGACGACTCTCGTTGCCCTCTGGGAAAGGAGCGTCCACCAGTGGTGCCTCCGAAAGTTAACCGAAATTTAGGGCAAATTTGGGGACGTTTGACAAGCTGAGACCACTCAGCCTGCTTATCGCTTATTGGTCAACCTGGTCTGGAAAGACACGCCACACGTAGCATTCCAAGGCAAGCCTCAGAAGCCAAGACTCGTTCACGAGAGACTCGAGTCTTACCCCTTGCGTTGTGCCGTCCGCCGTCTGTCACGCTCCCATGCCTTCTTCCTGCTTTTGATGCACATCTTAACTCTTGCCTCTGTTCCCCAGCCGCTTGTGCTGCAGGAACTGCTGCTGCAGCGAACGGCCTGACAGAAACCGGTCCATCTCCAGATCGGGACTGTTCAAGAGGCTAAAACCACCCTGTCAAGCTTACTTTCTGGCCAAGACAGCCAAGTACATGTACGGACGGTGATCCATAGCGAAGGTGGCCATCTCTGCAGGCGCATGTCCGTCGCACATAGGAAGGGCACCTCGATGCCGCCATCTGAAAGTCGAGAATGACGTGCGTGCATAGTTGGAAGAGGGAGCTGTCATCAGTCTGTGAGAGTGACTCACGCCTCCAGGGCAGCTTCAGGCATGACCAACTTCAGCTCCAGGTGTGTGTAGGTCTCCGGAGGGACCATCAACATACGCTTAGAAACCGTGGCAGTGGTGGCCCATACGCTTAGTGCCATGATCACCCACGAGCGCCCCGTAAGGGAAAAGAATTCTTGGTCCGGGATTGAGGAAAATCGTTGGTGGATCAGTGGACGAGGACTCTGGGCCGCCACAAGTGCGGGTAAGCTGGCGAATTGGTCATGAGCCAAGCATTCAAGCTTGAAAGGCGTTTTGCCTTCCTCCGTCAATTCCTCAAGATCCGCACTGGCAATCTTCTCCATTTGTGGCCTTCACTGGTTCACACCAAAAATAGATTCAGGAATGTCCTTCGAAACGAATACCCAATTTTCATTGGTCAAGTGTTTTAGACATTCATTCACAGCTCATCACACCACAATCTTACTGCTCATTACGGACAAGATTTTAGACGTTCGCCCCAAGCTCATGCCGATCATTCACCTCCTCGATGACCGTCTAATGTCCGAGCTGCAGAACTCATGGACGAATCATATCCACATGCCATAGACGTTAAGCATGCTCTAAGCACATGTAGCTGTGATCTGCTTCGGAGCACAACTGATAGCAATCCATGATCGACGATTCGCATATGCTTGAGAGCAAATGTTTAGTCTCGTTCCGCTCCTGAAAGTCATGCTTTAGAAGAAGGTCAACTGTCGAGCAGATCGCAAATTTCTTGTCGTTACGCTTCTGTCGCCGCGTCACACTTGTACTATGCTGATTGGTATCTTGAAAGGCAGCTCAATCCATCACGATCGATCCTTTACTACTAGCTTCGAAGGATAAAGATTGGCATAGAGTAGCAAGACTGAAAAGTGGAAGCCACTACTTTTGCTCAGCCTCAGCACGTCAGATCATGCCTCTGGCCAGGATGGGGGGCAAGTTGTGCGTGATGGCTCGTCTCATTGGAGACTGAACATCCATACCTTAAATTGGTGACATGGAGATGCTTGTTCCCAAATTCTCACCTCTGTGCACAAGAGTACAGCCAGTGAGTTTTCTCTAAGCTCAGAATCTCCTCCACGACTGAGCAAGACATCTCCAGCCAGCTGAATTGTCACGAGAGAGGCACACAGAGGCAGCAAGAGGTTCCGACCGCCCTACCTGAAAAGTAGATGAGCGCTTGACTTTGGAGAGAATCAGGATCTGTTGGCCTTACGATAGACTGTCGATTCATGCTACATTAGCCACTTTGTTGCAATTTTAAAATTCGTGGCGGTGCTCCCTCCTTATGCAGAATGCGCGCAGATTTAGAATGGCTTGCTTCTAGCCCGCAAAAGATTGGCAAGCCTGAAGGACTTTTACATGACAACTCGACCAATTGTGCTTACACGATGTTCAGAGCCTAGCATCTATTTACTGCTGACCGGTACGAGATCTTGCATCAAACGCGAGATGCAGAGATCAACGTTCTCCATGGAGAAAACACTTTTATCTCTCCAAGTAGATATAGCATGATTGCTCCACCTCGACCGCATAGTCATCAACAGAGTGCTTGTGTGCTTCCAATATCCCAAGTCGAGTCGAGTGATTGGAATTTTGCATTCCAAAGTGCACCGTCTAGACCAAAAAGTCTCACGATTCAAAGAGGCATTTGAACTGGACTAGACGACAGAGGATCTCGACCTTTCCACTTTTTAGCTCCACATCTCCCCGTCTCTGCCTGTCACCTTTTGTCTGGGCTTGGTCTCTGATCCCGTGTGTGGGTGGTAAAAACCGGCTTCCTCGCGTAACCACCTGAATTTTACCAAAAGAAACTCAATTTCCGGGCTCGTGCATAATCGAAATGACAAAAAAAAGGCACGCGAAATCCCTCTTGGCACGTCAGACGCTTAGAAAAAAAAGCTCGCTTATCCTCCCAAAGGTCCCCTCGCGACTCGCTTCGAGTGCAATGGCGCGGGGCCCCCCCGGACCGGACGTGGTTCGCGACCGGGCGGGTGAAGTTGAGTGCCTCACGTTGCTCGCTGATCCCCATCTCCCTACCGCGTGACATGTGTATCTTGCATGCCCTGTGCCATTCGTCAATTGGAGACTCTCCTGTCTGGCTGATCGATGAGACACGAAACGGTCAACTTTTGCCAAGCTGTGGCAGTCTCGACTGGAGGTGTCATGCTTATGCTCGCGCCATGTGGACCTTGTCGAAAGGCCATCCGTCCTCTCTTGAGCTGATCTTGTGTAGATCTAGCGGGGTGCAGATCACGGAGCTTGTCCTGAGTCTGCAAGTACGAAATAAAAGAAAACGCTCATCTGCCTAGACAGGTTGAATTTGCAATAAAGTTACTTTTTGTCTGATGGATGTCCATGGTACTACCTCAAGAATGCATACGCAAGGAGCAGCTGAGCAAAAGGGAGTGTGGCATGCGTGTGAAGGTGTATGGTGCAATGTGATTTACAATTTACTACCTCTCGAGATTGACAATGAGACAGACTCTGCTAGATCGCTAGAGTCCATGTCCTGATAGCCTTCCACGTTGCGACGGACAACTTGCGTGGGAATCAAGTTGCCTTCCGTAGGCTTGACATGAACTCTATTGCGTGCACCAACCTTACCACCTCGCTCTTCGTCACCAGGTAGTGCAATGAATCCAAGTTTTTGGTTCATCATTGGTTGAATGGGCACGATCGGCCGATCTTGTACTGCTGACAACAACTCCTGGTGGGTTTTCGAGAGTGCCATGTCATGGAGCATGTAGAGTTGTGGTCCGAACAAGACGATTTCTCCTTTCGTGTGCGCTGCTATGGCTTCCACCGGAGTGAAATGACCGATCTCGAGTGTCTCGCTGTTATCGTGACGAGCCGGCAGTGTCTCGCTAGAAGGGACGAGTGAGATGAAGAAATGTGTGTCATAGCGACGAGGTAATATGGCCGGAGTGATCCAATTGGCATAATACACGAGATCCTCCATGTGCATTGAGCTTCCATACAAGTCGAGCATACTATGAAAGGTCTTTCCAGATTCGTGAACTTTATCACGCCATCTCCGCCGCTCGCCAGACTCAAATTTCACCCGGGGATGAGTGATGAGAATGCCAGTCTCCTCGAAAGTCTCTCGAATGGCACATCGTTTGTATGCATTTTGAGTAGGATTGAGCTTCACGAAATTGGACGACTCGTGGTCCTCATCATCCATGTTTCCACCAGGGAATACAGTAGCGTTCTTGAAAGAGCTCTTCGCATTCCTTCTGACCATCAAGATCCGATAGTTATAGCCACATTGACTCACTTGATCCAAAGGAGAAATCAAGATGTGCGACGACGACGGACTTGGAACAGCCGGTGTCCGCGCTAGCTTTTTTTGCCCGGACATGTAGGCAACCACACGTCTTAAGAGAGACGTTTGACCGTTGATCGCTTGACAAAAACCTCTGCAGAGTTCTGGAGAGCTTTGCGTGGTAAGAAGGAGGAACAGCAGGCATGAGCTTGAAATGGTGGGGAAGTTTCAACCTAGGCCTGAGCCGAATTTTATTTCCGTGTGGAGAAGGACACCACGTGCCACTGTTCTTTGTTGCTCAGACCTTGACCTTCTTTACTGCGCGAGCAGGACTAGGACTGACAGCTGGATACTGTTGTGACACCCTTTTTCGCAACTCATTCATGACTTCGGAATCCTCGTAAGGATTCTGCTCGTCATGGGTTGGGGGATAAAACCAATAGTTGACAGCCATGTGGAAATCCTGGCTGCCGGAAGTGCTGATGACCTCATGGAAGTAGGAAGCAGGCAGATACAGCATCTCTCCAGCGTGAAGCAAGAACTCCTCGCCTCCCAGTGAGCTGTCTTTGAGCATAGAGCTGATTTCCGTGCCTGTCAACTTTGAAAAAGATGGTGGTTCATCTTCTTCTTCTTCTTCTTCTTCCTCCTCCTCCTCCTCGTCATTTGATGCGTTTCCAGTTGGCTCCATGTCCGTCTGTGGTTCGCTGGACTCGCTGATCGGCGAGAGATCAGGTGTTTGTGCTGCCTTGGCACTAGCACTGAATTCGGGCAGCTCAGAGAGTCCCTGTAATTCAGCCTCAATCGCAGAGTCACTCGGCTCATCCACATCTTCCTCATTCGTGTCATCTTCGTAACCACCTGCTTCGAGTGAATAGTCATCACTGCCATCGAAATCATCTTGCTCACTGCCATCTCCGTCACCCAACTTTGTTTCCAATAGTGCCTCCATTGCCGCTTCGTAGCTAGCTTCAGCTTCCTTGACTCCCTCGCGGCTTTCTCTAGCGTTCTTTAAGCGAGTCTCGCAAAGTTCAACTCTGACTTGTGCTCGAACAGAATCATGCAAGCCATCGGCTCCTAGTCTCACATTGTAGCTGATGAGACCATTCTCATAAATTTCATGTGGCCGTCCATGAACTTTGAGTGCCTTACAGGCTTTCCAAGAGGGTGGGAAGATTCGAAACTTCTTCTCACCGGACAGCAAGAGGTAAAAGTTATCATGGAAATCGTGATGTAGTCCTGAACTTGTGCCTTCTGTGCTGGCTCCCAGCCACAAGTTGATTTTGGCAGGTACCAGAGGGCCGGCCATGACGGGCAGCATTTCGAGTCCCACACTCTGTCTCAAGGTAAGTAGTGGCTCATTCAAGACCGCAGCCTCCTCCGCCTCAGAGTATTGCGTCGTGAGGTATAACTTGTCGCCAGCATGAAGTTTTTGCAAGAATGAACCAAACTTCATTTCTTCTTTCGTGGCGGCAGTGCCAAAAGTACCTCGATCGGATATTGGCTCGACTGTGATATTGACATCGCCGGCAGTCTCTTGAAGTGTTGCCAGATTCGTCAGCTCGGATAGTGCTGTAAGATCCGTTGGAATTGATTCGATGATACAAGGCCTTCGCTTGGCGATGTACTTCTGGTAGAAACTCGCATCGTGCTCGCCACGTATCCTTACCACCATCGGTTGTGTCAAGTGTGATTCTTTGATGTCAGTCTATCTGCTTGGCATGCATGGCCACGGGGAACTGCCGAGACTTCTGCGCAAGAGATTCCTGTCTATTGCTTGCAATGACCGGAAATTTTCGTGGAGAATTTGTGGAGGTGGAATCGCACTGGCTCGTAAAACCGTCGTATTCGATATCGGGCACTCTCGTACACGATCCTGTCTTGTCCTATCGAGCGACCGTTGACGTTGTGCCCTGTTGGAGCCTCACAGGCTGTATACGCAGGACCACAGCGGCCGACTACTTGTTCAGGACAAAGTATAGCGAGGGCAGCAGTTTCAGACTGTGATAACGAGAAAAGGTTGATATGTCGGCACAAAACACGGCATCTATTCAGACGCTTCTGGAGGCTGAGAAGGATGCCCAACAGATTGTCGAAAAGGCGCGACAATATAGAACTCAGCGGCTCAAGGATGCGAGAAGCGAGGCGCAAAAGGAGATAGAGAAGTACAAGTCAAAGAAAGACGCCGAGTTTAAGGACTTTGAGGCAAAGGTAAGTTAGGACTCCCCAACTCAGGGCTCTTCTGAGAACACTGGGCCTAACAATATGGACAGAACACTGGGTCGAGCGAGGAAGCTGAAAAGCAAGCCGAGAAGGCCATCGAAGATGAGCTAGCTCAGATCAAGAAGACTCAGGAGGATGGACAAAAGGTCATTGTGGAGAATCTCTTGGCTGCCATCGTCAATGCAGACCCCAAGATGCATATCAATGCCCAAAAGGTATAGGACGCAAGACACGCACGACTGCACAGGTGGCAATCAACCAAGGCAAAGGTTAGAACATTAGATGGTACTGTTGATTGAGCGAAATGCACATAATTCTTGATACTCCTGCGAGTCGATTGTCTAACGACACTTCCATCCCTCTGCTTCCTTGAGCAGGTCCATGTTCTGCCCTCGTCAGAGAATCTTTTTACTGGAAGGCACCATTCATCCAATTGACTCCAAGAGGTTTCACGATTCTTTGATTTTGTGTCTAGGTAGAAAACAATTTCCCCTTTCGACAGTGGCTATAGTGTGACACGCAAGAGCAATGCTCCAGGGAATGACTCATGGATGGGATAGTACAGGAAAGTTGCAAATGATGACACATCTGTCTATCAGTAGATTACCCGCAGAGCTGAATGTACACTATGATGAAAGTCCATGCAGACGCTATCCATGAAACCCCTCCAGATCAAGGCTTTCGACTTGATCCTTTGTCAGATCTTTTTGACCTGACGACATCCAATTTTTCCCTAACCACTTTGTGCGTAAAGCTGTACACTATATGAAAACCCATTTCCCACAACGCTTCATCCCGAACAAGCCGATGGACAATGTATCTGACGAAAAATGCTGGAAAATTGATGAAAGAAGATCAACGCTTAAAGTCTAGCATCACGACGTCTTCCTCGTCGTCGTCGTCGAAATCCATGCCGACGCGTTTTAGGCCGTTTGAGGTGACCCAGGAGACACTAGTCTCCGAGTCATTGCTGAAGATTGAATCTGTATCGACTTGGTGTAGTCCCGAGGGACGTCGGAGATATTGCGATCTCGTGTTGCGCAATACAGGCAGACTGTTTTGACTGCATAGAGATTGCAGACTCTTTTGATTCCGGAGGGGACGTTGAGAGGTCCATCGGTGGACACTGATGAGAAGAGGATCACTGGAAGGTAGAGAATTGTGCGGCACAGGAGGATGTTTGGGCAGGATGTTTATGCTCAGACTCGACGCCGTAGGGAGGGACATGGAGAGTCGATCTCCATCCACAGAGGACAATCTCGATTCTGGCGAAGACGCCTTGCGAGATTTCCGCGAAAACATGCTCCAAATAGAAGCCTTCTTCTTGAGTGTCGGCATGGTTCCGGGGATAGTGACATCACTCCTCTCGCTGCCAGGAGATCCAGTATGTGCCACGAACCCTGAATTCTGGGGAGAGTCGAGACGGGTTGCCGCCATTGCAGCTGTCGACAATGTGTTTTGTGTCGCAGCTGCGAGGGAGGATCGTGTAAAATATTGGTGGGGACTGGCTGTCGAAGCAGAACACGAGGAAGAAGAAGAGACTGAACGTTGTGCCATGGTGGGTCTAGCCATGGTGAACCAAAAGTCCGGTGGCAAGATATGAAGAGTGCTTGATTCCTCGCCGTCTGTCGGAGAAAGTGACTGGAAGAGGAGTGCTTCTCGTCGTTCGAAGTCACACGTCAACCCAGGCCACCTTACTTGCGAGACATGACAACGATAGAGTCTCAGGCCGAGTGACTGAAAATTGCAATCGTCCTTTGAGACCGACAAAGGACCCTCCGACGCTGTGGTGAGGCCTATATGCACGAAGGAAGGTGGAGGGAGTGTGTTTGTGTACTTGTGGATCTGGTCAGGTCTATAAGCGCAACGGAGGATGACAGACTTTCTGCCACGCGGGAGCAGGGCGAAGGCAAAGGGCAGGAACGCTGCGGATTGGCTACCTTGTGTTCGGCGCCAGACGGCCAGGAGTGGATGGGGCGAGGGGATTGGTTGCCCGGTGCCCAGCGGCATCTCCTGCAAAACTCCCGTCCAGGGCAGATCTCGCCCCTGCCTCGCACAGAAGAAGATTCTCTTGCAGATAACCTTATCTTGGTCTTCCTACCGAGGATCCCTCGCTTCTTAAAGACCTCATCTTGTTCGTTGGAATGACTAGAGAATAAAAGCACGCTCGTCAGGAGTCTGTGCAAGATGGAAATTCCAGCAGATTGAAAGACCACTTGGTGAGTGGACCTCGTGCCTTCATGTCAAAATCACAGGAATGGCAAGCCAATCTCGCCTGCTCCAACATGGCTGTCCGGGCTTCCAGCTGCCCCTCCTGCCCTCGCCAGACTTCAGTGTGCACTGAGGACAAGGGTGCAACGTTGCACAATTTCAGAATTCACAGTCGACGGGCAAGAGAATAGGCAGCCCGACCGTCCAGCACGGCATAAGATTCATACCGACACACGGGAGACCGGTGCCAAGATTTGCCTCGATGCGAACCTCGACTTGACTTTTGTCGAGGAACTCGTGTCAGACCCCGGTCTCTCATTCCTGGCGAAAGGCCCTCTACGAGAGAAGTGCATTCATGTGCCAAGTGTCAGAGTCAATCATGCGACGGGCTTCCTTTCACTCGACGGTACGAGGAAAAGCTATCGTGCACGAGATCGACAGTTGGGGGAAGGAGACAAGCGAAGAGAAGATAAGGAGTGCGAAGGAAGGTATGTCAGCCAAAGAATGGGTCTGCCATACTTCCATTGCGTGATTCAGTGTGGGGAGTTTTTTGCACCAAAACTTATTTCACTGGCAGCAGAGAATTTCTCCGAGGTAGACAGATTGTGCATCCTTTCCCTTCTGTCTCCCTGGGGAATGCGACCTCTCGCAGCCGGTCTAGCCTCTCCGTCTTCGACCACTCGATTAGAAGTCCGAGACTGTGGCATTCTAAAGTTGGCTCAGCCTGGCCTCGTGTTATCTTTCGACTGAGTATGCTCTGCTTCCTTTGCTACCCTAGACTGTACTGCTTTACTGCTGGGTTCATCCCGCAGAAGTCTCTGTCTCTATACATCAAAAACTGTTCTTGTGCACACATTGTTTATCAATATGATGCCGGGAATGCGAGGCCGTGTTTGAGATCTGCACCGGGCGTCTGGCCACGAAATGAGGAGCTCTTCTGGGAAGGTGGAGAGATGCATCTGAACAGAAATTTTGTGTACCGAGCGAAAAAACCTCTTGCGGCTGGTCACTTGCCGTATGGCTTGGCAAGTCATGTTCGACACCTCGTGGATGGTGACTCGAGTGGTTTGCCTGTTTCGACGTAGCTAGGACTAGCTGTTTGGAATCGCTACTCTCTCAGCCTCGCCGATGCTGAAGCAGCAGACGACATTCAATCGTGCGACGGACGTGTCTCTCGACGATCTTGG
The DNA here is from genome assembly GCA_004000165.1 of Taphrina sp. SM11. Taxonomy (NCBI): domain Eukaryota; kingdom Fungi; phylum Ascomycota; class Taphrinomycetes; order Taphrinales; family Taphrinaceae; genus Taphrina; species Taphrina sp. SM11. The sequence goes on along the minus strand of RHDT01000098.1, from coordinate 161,333 downwards.
TGAGCTACTGGTGGCCATTGTTTTCTTGAGACTCCTGACTGGATCATTCGCCCTGGCCAACCACGATGGAGCCCTAGGCAGAGAAGGATCAGATCAGAGAGCCAGCAAAGCACTGGTTGATTGGCATAGATCATGTACTAATGCATGAATAGAATCAGCAGATGCGAAATCGTGGATTCAATCCCGCGTCGAGAACGAGTGTCGGCGCATCAGAGAGAGCAATGCCCGTGCCATTCCACTGCCTGTGAGGAACTGTGGAGTATTGGTCGAGCACGATGATATTGGTCCGACGGCACTCTCAAGGTCGCAGCGAAAGCGAGCTCGACGGGTGAAAGTGGTCAATCGAATCGAAATTGCCTCGGGCATGGATTTCCATGCCGTAGAGCAAATCATGGTCAGTGAGCCGACCGAGTACCCTTTCAGAGAAGGGTACTCGTATGTTCACGTCTTGGCATTCACTGCTTCCTCCAACAGCATGGCCCTGTTGATGCCCTATATCTATGCCCCGTTTCTGAAGAAGGGACCCCTGACTACAGACATGATTGATCGGGCGGCTCAGGGCGAGCAGCAGCTTGATGAAGAGGTCATTGCCGCAAAGAAGAACGACAAGGACTCCTTTGAGAATACTCTGAAGGAATGGGTCCTGATCAACGAAAAGTACTCGCGAGCACGACACTCCATCAAGGAGTTCCACTCTATTGCATGACATCGGACTTCTTCACCAAGTCAGACTCATTCCGAGATTTTTGGGCACATTTTCATTCTAAAGTTGGGACGAATCGGTGCCAGTTTGATCACTGACGGGGTATTTGTTTTGACACACTACATCATGACTACGCCGGAGACTCGGTAGCTATGAAAATCGCTCATGTCAGTGTAGGTGGAGACGACGGGGCTTCATACTTCGAAAACAGATTCCACCAAAGGGCAAGAAGAAATGCACGACCTTGATTTCTCCTCGCCAACTTGTAGGGAAACTAAGATCATACGACTCCATTTCATAGAATGCCATAATGCCATCACATCACTCATTCTTTCCACCTCGTTCGTCTTGCATTCCAATGACACTTTTTTCAACAATCAGTACTTTTGCCATCTTACATTTGCCTGAAACAGAAAGTCAAGGCTGGAGTGTGGAGTACTTACGGTCCGGGTGCCCGCGTATTATGCTCTGGCTTTTGCTTGGTTCCCTGAGTCGGGGTGGTGGCCTGTTGACGATCTTTCTGTCCGGCCTGGACGGCCTCTGACTGGACATTCTTCGACTTGTCACCTTTCTCGGTGGCGTGACCTTGGGAGCTTGGTTTCTGGCTGTTGAAGGGATCCGAGACGTAGGTCCGAGCAAGGATTCCTCGTGGCTGGACAATGCTCTTGAGCGAACTGCAGAGAGTGGTCTTTGTTGAGCGCAACATTTTCTGAATGGTCTCTTGTTGTACTCGACAGTATCGTGTCTGTAAAGTGGACAGCAGAGTTTGTTGGAGAGCCTGTGCAAAGGGCGAGGATAGGGATGGAGGACCTGCAATACAGAGTCGAGGTAGTCGGACAAGAGAGAGCAGAGTAGACGAGTGATGTCACTTCTGGGGGAGGAAACGCCCTTGTGGAGATGACAGGGAACGAGCTCCGTCGGCCATTTTCATTCATGGTCGCACGTGTGTCAACAAACGCACGCGAACTCCATTTTCGCGTCTGAACTCAGAGGGTTCTAGGTGAAGCACTTGAATTGACAGGATGTTGCGACAGGAGCCTTGGACCTGCAACTTTGCGCCAGTGACAGTCGCTTTGACGGTAGAAAGGAGTTTCTTCAGCGACAGAGATCTCTGTTTGACGAGATCTGCTGAATCGCCTCGGTGGGAGGGTCTGACAAGATGAATTCACGTTCCTCGAGCATGTACAAGGCAAGCAAAGGCGCACAGTCGTCGAGCACAAAAGAGGGCATTCAGCAACGCATAGCGGCCAAACAGCAGGAATATGAAGCCCTCTCGCAACTCAAAATGCAGTCCGCCTCGCTCCTTCGCAGTATGCAGGACTTGGAATCCAAACTCGACACGCTGAATGGAGGCACAGAGGCCGTTGCCTCCGTCTTGTCCAACTGGGCAAACGTCTTCAAGGCCATCAACATGTCGACCGTCAAGATGCAGGCCACGCGGGACGAGCAGCAGCAGCAAAGAGAGGAAGCTGGCGACCTCGATGGGGAGCAAGATGAACAAGGTCGGGATGCCTCAAGACCTGCATCGACGAGCGCCGAGATGCCAGAGACACTCGTCAGGATTGCGACGCAAAAGTCCTCCTTGTCTTCCTGAGGAATCCATCAGATGAATGCAAAGTCATGCCACGGCTCAAGGTCAGCAACTCCAATTCGTTTGTACAATATGACCATTGTCGAGCTGCATCATGCAGTCTATCGAAAGTTTTGTCTCACGCCTTGTGGATGCACCGTGCGTGCACAGCTGGGCGAGGTTTCAAATTTCATCGTATATTTCCTATGGATGCATTGCTATCTGAGGAAGCTACACAACGAAAAGGGCAATTCCAGCTGCGCAACAGTCGTCAAAACCATGGATCCCTGAACCTCTAAGTGCTCACATGGTCGGGCATCGTAAGCTCGCAGGGAGCTGACAAGGCCGTGATTCTTGTAGACAGACTCGATCATGCCATCAGACAGAATGCACATAAGCAGAGAAACAGGTCATTAATGTCATTCATCATGTAAATTTGCTCTGCATTCGAGAGTGCATCAGACCAGAATAGTCACATTCGACCAATTCGTAACATATATATTCGGTAAAACGAATTGGCATCGTATCAGGCTGTCTGTCACGTCACGTCACTTCCACTCTTGAAATATGACGGAATAAAGAACGAGTGTTTCGACAAGAGGTATACGCCTTTGCATTTGCCGCCTGGAGATATAGGCAAAAAACGTCCATTGGCTTTGATCCATTGAGCCTTCTCCGTTGCATGTCAGTGTCTTGTATCATGTGTCAGACCAGAATTTTATGTAGTAAAGACAATCATTGCAGCTTCCAAGAGTATTGTCATCTCTTTTTGCGGGTCATCAGATAATCTTGCTCTTCAATCAGGACACGAAAGTGTCCTGCATCTCGAGTCTTTTTCGGTACTCTTGGTTTTCAAGTCGCAAGGCCTCGATAATGGTTTCGACTGCGACATCTGATTGTGCTTCGAGGGCTGAGCGCACGAGCTGGCTGACCGTGTGCAGTTGACCTTGCATTTCGACTGCTTCCTTCTTCAGCTTCTCATTCTCCTCCGTCTGAGCCATGATTTTCGAGGCATGATTCTTATGGAGAGCCAAAGTTGAGGTCGTGACTTCATATTCGTGATTTCTTATCTGCTCCATGGTCCGTGTCAATCCGACCTCGAATTCTGCGCATAATTGCGCGAGACTATCGTTTTCAGCTTTCAAGGTCTCGTTTTCGTCCACGACCTGTGAATAGGCATGCCGCAGGGCCTTGAGTTTCTCCGAATCTCCGGAATCGCTGCTGTCTCTACCATGCCTGATTTCACCAGTGCCATTGGCATTAGGAGGATTGAGTTCCACATAACGGCGCAGACGCTCCGTCTCTCGCTGGTTCGACTTGAGCTGAGCCGATAATTCCTGCACGAGTCTCCAGACGCGCTGAAGATCAGTGCTCTGAGCCGCGACCATGATGACGCCTGATGTGAGGAGGACGGAGTTCAGTCAGTGGGTATGGCTCTCTCGGCAAGCATGTCCACTGGCAGCTGTAAGATGATTGAGAGCGTGGGGGGAACAGAGAGAGGAAGGAGGACAGTCGAGCAGGACGATGATCCATTCGTGCTATAGAGAGAAGGAGGCAGCTTCTAGAACGGGATTCTCAGTGGAGGATCTGCACACTTGCCCGCGTGCCTCAACCTGCGCTCGACCAAAATGCTCACTCCTACAGCTGTGGCTAACACGGGGTTCTCCCCCGGACAGCCGTTGCTCGAGGCAACTCGAACCTGCTCAACTGCCGTCCATCGCCAGTTCGTTGGGGGTCAAGTGTTGGTTACGAGACCTGCAGTCTGATACCATCCCCTCCATTTGAGGTGCATGAGGGGGGGTTGCTCAGGTCTACCAAGGGACGATTAGGATTGGAGGGCTGGCGGCATAAGGACTTCTCGTTCTTTGGCATGATGCTCAAGAGTGAAGCTGCGGATACAGGGGTCCTCTTGGAAAACCCTTTGTCTGCTTCTGGGCAAACAGTCGCCAAGGGCCATCGTGGCCCAAAGTCAAAAACGGGATGTGTGACTTGCAAAGGCCGACGAATCAAGTGTGATGAGAAACATCCCATCTGTCAACAGTGTTCAAAGAAGCAACTCGAATGTGTCTATGCACCACCAAGGGCATCTGTCCTGAGACACTCGACGAACGCATCGAGGTCAGAAGGTCAGCATCGCAAAGACTCGCAGGAGTTTCATTCAGGGACACGCCGCGACAGTGCGCCGGATCGCCTCCACGATGGCCGGCGCTTGCCCTCAAGCGTACATCAACGGAGAAATGTTGAGTTGGCGCAAATTGCTCCGCGAAGACACTTCACATCGACAGACTCGGGCGGTCGGCAGGCCTCTCGTGCGACATCGCTCACGGGCCTTTCCAATCTCGAATACTCTCCCGGAGGACAGAGTGATCTTTCAAGTCCCCTGGGATCTGGAAGGTCGACAGGTCCCCAAGATTTCACCAGCCGTCCACAGTCCCACGATGAGCCGAAAGAGACCGGGTCTCTGAGTTCAAAGTCGACGCCGTGCGACGAGGAGACTTATCTCACGAATGTCTTCTTCGAGACCTCCACACACCTCTTCTCCATCTATACGGGTGCTTGCAACCCCTTCATGAGCCTCAGGAAGTATCTTCCCCATTCCAAGGCCTTTCGTCTCGCTGTGCAGGCCATGGCTGCTCTGACCGTCTCTGACTATCAGTCTCGCGACAAGCAACAGACGATGGATCGTGGTCTCGAGCTGCAGCGCCTCGCCTACCGCGAACTGAGTTATGTGCTCGCAGATCCGGCAGCAAGTCTATCGGATGCAACCTTTGCCGCCGTTGTTCATATTGGCATGGCAGAACCGTGGCATTCCCTGCGGTCCGATCAGTCAGGAGCGATGCACCTGAGGACGTCAAAAGTCCTCATCTGTCAGCGGCACCTGGCCCATGCTCCCCTGCCGCCGAGGTATCTCTGCAATCTCCTGCTCTATTGGGACCTGCTCGTGTCTCTTCATAGCGACAGCACACATGACGGCTATTCGACAGACATGCTCTTTGCCGGCAATCACTCGGAAGAACACCCCATCGATTACATAGATCCGACGACCGGCGTCGCCACCCTCCTCTTCCAGATCATCGTTGAGATGGAGAACTTTCTACGATATTGGCGAACATCTCGGGGCCAGGTCTCTGTGGATGATCCGCATCATCTCCAGGTCGCTCTTGCCATCGAGAGGCGGCTGAATGCCTGGCGTCCGGAGATCGATGCAAATCGCTTGCTTGGTTGTACGGATGTCTTTTCGAGCTGTCCATTGCAGGACATTTTGTTCACTGCCGAAGCATATCGCCAGACTGCCTTACTCCTACTCTATCGGACCATTCCAGGCATCCTGCAGTACGCCGAGAGGGCGATACACGACACGAGACCATTCCTGCAAGAGCTCGCGGCTTCCGTGATGAATCTTCTCTCTGCCATTCCGATCTCGAGTCCCGTCTGTACAACGCACGAATGGGTCCTCTTTGTCTCTTCTCCAGACGTCGCTCGCTCACAGGATCGCGAGTTCATCCGGAATAAGATGAGTGGTCTCCTCGACAAGATTGGTGTCATTGGCATCAGAGAGGTCATGGACTACATTGAGAATGTATGGCAAATGGTGGATCACAACAATGGAGACAGTTCCATGTGGATGGAAGACATGCATCGGCGTAATTGGTATCCCCTGCTCGGATGACGCATGCATGATACCACATTGCATCTTGCGGCGCACGATAGAAAATTCCTCTTCTAATGTATCTAATTAATTTTGAGAAAAAGCGACACATTCGAGCAAACACAGCAGATCGATCTCCGTCATAGTATAATCGTCTCGATGACTAATGAAAAAGACATGTCAAACATGGCAAGCTTCGTAGATCTCTCGGTAAGTTCCAAGAATCCCATATTGGTGGAAGCTTATTTCCTTTAGGCGAGTGCTGTTTCCACGCCTCTCGCACGAGAATAAGTACTCGCTTCCAGAGAAGAGCAATTCTCCGATCAGCTCGCGCATATCACGTGTTACGCTCAATCAGTGACATTTTCTGAGACGACAACCCTGCGCCACATCAGCCATGATGCGGGAGCTTTTACCTCTCTCGGAGCCAAGTTTCGAGAGAGGGATGAGTGAACGACGAGACACGGAGATGACGTTCCTCAAAGACTTGTAGCGCACAGCGGCAGTATCGAGTATGAAGCAGCAATAAGGTGATCCGGAATGGCTGGTCAATGTGCTAGAAGTACCATGGGAAGGCGAATAAGCATGCACGAGGGACAGAATGTATTTGGCAGTCAGATGGCTGGTACGGTGGATGATTTCGATGAGCCTGGATTATGTCTCAGATGTGCCCAAAATGCACGGCAATGTCCAGCACCTGCTACTAATCCTATCGAACAAGACATACGCCTATACGGACGACGTTATAGCGCTCCTTTAGGCGCAGAGACGTCGCGAGGTAGCGATGGCGGATCGCATAAAGTCTCTGAAGAAGGAGGATAGGAAGATGCCAAAGGTCTATGTGCCATCCGATCTGCCACGTCGAATATCGCAAGGAGTGATTGGAGTCAGGAAGTTGCGACGTTCTTCCATCAAATCCAATGGATCATCATCCTCGAGGTCGAGGAGTCCGTTTGCAGATCTGGTTCCAGCTAAGCCTAGATCCTCAGTGACTGTCCTTACGAGTACGAATAAAGACACTGGTGAAACGAAGCACGTCCGCCGGAAGAACTCTGCCATCTTATCCACAATCCGATTGCCGACGACGAAACAAGTCAAAGGACTTTCGGCAGGTCGAGGCAAGCCTACCAAAAAAGCAAACATCGAATCAAGCACGTTGGACAAACCATCGGAAGAGTCAAAAAAGGCAAGCGGTGCTTCACTATCAGTTTCGGTGGTTCTGCCCAGTAAAAAGCGTCTCTTGAAGGCCAAGAGTTTACAGCAAATAGGTTTCGACGCACTTCAAGCTTCAGAGGCGAGAAAAGCAGCCTCACAACCAGCCCGTCCTGTTTCACCACAGGTAAACGTTCTTCCTACACGCTCGCCCAATCCATCTGCTTTACGTCATGATTTCAGCCAGGTTAACGACGAGCCGAATTCTCCATCGATCATCACAGACCACATCGACCAGTTTCTCGAAACCCTCGAAAATCAGAGGGCAAATGAGGCTCAAGTGAGACAACCAACGCCTGAGCCTTCTGTCCCGGGCTCACCAACGTCCTCCTGGACTGAAGAAGAAGCTGTGATTCACGACGATGACCTTCCTGTCATTGACTCAGATCCAGTCCCTGTCCATCGCAAGATTGACCAAGTAAAAGGTTGGATCCATACTCAATCGAACGCCCTCCCTACGAGCCTTGTCACCGGGACTCCGAGTCCTCCAATATCTGATCAGAACGACGAGCATGTCTCCAGAGAGCTGCACATGCGTCCTGCAAATGCAGAATCTTGGTCGACCTTGGATGGCCTGGGAGATCCAATCGGTCAATCTTCCACTCCAATGACGCGCGAATTCCCATCTGAAGAGCCATTAAGTATCACAAAATCGTCTTCCTCAAGTACGCGATCGGGCAGCACAATCCTAAAACCTGGTCTCCATGCTGAGGCAGACGAAGTATTCCGAGGCGTAAAGGTGTCATGGCTCATAGACACGTAAGATTGGTTCACAAGATGCACTGTTGCTGAGCTAACAAAACTCTTAGGTATAATGCATATCTAGCCAGCAAGACCGAACCAGGAGCCGCAAGGTTATCGCCATCGAACACTTCCTCATCCTCTTCAGGTCTACGTCCGCTATTGCTTCCTAGTGTCATCAATGCCGATGAACCATTAAAGACAGCTGGGATAGTCAGTCCTTCCCCGCGAAGACTGGTCAAAAAGCCCTCCTCAGGTATACTTTTCGGTGGCACAAGGTCACCAGAAAAAGTGGTAATAGGACCAAGTTCCTCGACACAAGCAAAACCCAAGTCCACCTCGCCTACTGCTCGAGAACGACCGACAGGACTTGCAAGACTGAACTCGAATGTATCCCAAGGAGATGCTGCCGAACTTGCAAAGAATCTGAAGAACAAGCAGAACAGCTTCTTGGCTGAAAATGACGTCTTCATTCCTCAAGTAGTCGAGGCTTCTACATTACTTCGAAATGAACAGACACCACTACAAGGTTTGTGGGCGCCGAAAACTAAAGGAACGAAACTGTCAAGCGAGACTGAACAGAACAATACCCTGCCGAATATACCACTATCCCCTTCAACGGCGGTCAAGACCAAACAAGTTGCACCAAAAGTGAGATCTCCTATTGCCAAACCCTCAGTATCACCGGCCACCAGAGTCAAGTTGGTCGCCAACAATGTCTCATTCTTTGACCCCTTCAGGTCAGACACCGCTCAGCAAGTTGCTGATCCCAGCATGAGTCCAGGCAGACCTTCTACGGCGACTTTCGAGAGCCAGCATGGTCGAAGCCAGGTACCATTAAAACCCTCTGAGCATGTTGATCATTCCTCCACGGTCCTGAGAGATGCTGAAATCACCCAAGTATCAATTCCACAGATGGCATCACCCGTAGTTCTCGTCCAGAAAGAGTCAAGTCCTCCGCACGACAATACTATGGTTCAGTCGGATGATGAAGAGTTTGCATATCCAGAAGCACCCAAGACGAATAATTCTGCAAAGCAACTCAAGCTTCTCGGATTAGACGTTGGTTCAGATGAAGCAGAGCGAGATAGGCGGTCATCAAATGTCTCCAACTCTTCTTCGGATGATGATCTGTTGCCCAAGCGCTCTCAGCGGTCTCAAAGTAAACATTTCAGCGTATCGAAAAAAGCGCAAAAGCTCCTAGGCATGACGGACAATGTCAAAGCATTTGAGAACAAGCAGAGCTCTGCGAAAAACTCGAGCAAGGTGGGACTTTCGAGGTCATTTTCTACAATCGCAAACTCCTTGAAGGCTCGTGAAGCACCAAGCTCAGTAGTTCCATCGTCATCGGGTCACAGAAGCCTCAAAAGACCCTCTGGATCGACTGCGAGCGCGACATCTGATGGGAGAAGTGCCACTAACCCCAGCAATACCGCACATGCTGTCAAACGATTAGTCGAACCCTTATCTGACATAGAGTCCATATCCGATAACAGTGTAAAGACACCACAAACCATATTTGTCGGCGGCAAGCGGCAGCAATCAGATGACAAGCCGAGTGTCACAGTTGGCAGTCCCTTCGATGGTTTGCAAGTCAAACAGCTTGCCAGTCTCGGCAAGTCTTCTGCAGTCTTGGAGAAACCTGCCGAAAACTCTTTCGAATTCCTTGATGGGATGCACGCTACCAGTACTGGTTCTTCTGAACAACCTTCTGAGCAGAGTGACTCTGATAGAAATGAAACGGGTGTTATTGCAATCACCATCGATCGTTCCGGCGAAGTCGATCCATTCTCAGAAGTCGAGCGAGATGAATCCGAAGCTAAGCAAGGCCTGCAGTCCCGCCCACATTCGTCGTTCGAAAACTACACCTTGAAGCAGGAGAAGACATCCTATCCTGCAAACGGTTCTCTTGACGTTGGTCCCACGAGCAGCAAAGCGGCAAGTATGAAACTTCTAGACAGCATCATGACATCTTCTCCGCCCGTCGAAGCTACTGCCCGAGCTGGTTCCTCGTTTGGGAATTACACCCTGGATCGAAAAGCTTCTACCTCAGGCAAATCCATTGCGAAGCAATCTTTCAGCCCTCGGAAGAGTTCCTCACAACGCATGACTTCTTCGACGCAAGGTACAGCTAAAGGGGTCACAGAGTCAAAGATTGTTGATCACTCACCTTCAGAGATCGCACCGCGACAGTCATCTACTGCGACAAAACGGTTTGCTGAGATTCCTTCAAGATCTTTCGATATTCGCAGGACATCTTCCGTCTATGGCCTGGACGGCTGGGTTGTTCCCTCTGCAGACATTCCTGGGCCGAATTCTCACGATTCAGGGGATACATTCGCCAATTACAAGCTGGCGACAATTCCGACTCATGGCTCGACAGATGCAGGCATTGGCACTTCCCTTTCGCCAAGTGCTACGACGACTGCGACCTTCATGCCAGACGTTCATGGGATTCGTCAGACAGAGTTGGAGCATGAATCACCTGTGCACAACAGTGCTTCAAAACTTGTCCGTTCTTCAGTGAGTGGAGAAAGCGCACCCTTGGTTTCATACTCCAAAACTGGCTCTAACAATACAATCACGGCGAGTGACTCTGCTCGCAGCCGCTTCGGTAGATTGTCGGTAATTGAGCAAAGTCCAGTCCTGGTACAGAGCTTCGGCACACGATCGAATGGTGCTGCGCAACGAGAGGCGCCTCAATCAAGCGATATCTACGGCTCAGCTAGTGCAGGGAATCAGTCACATCGTGCCGGTGAGAACCAAGTGCCAGTGGTCCATGGTCTAGGTCTGGGCATCAGTCCTCCAGGCAATAGTGGCAACCCATTTGATCAGATCTTGCACACCGGGCATCTCAGCAGATCTGGATCAGCACGCGTCACAACCCTCGATAGGATCAATCGCAGTGCAAGTCCGGCTCCAGCAAGGTCGCCGGACTTGTCTCGTGTAGCATCGGACAGTTCTCTGGAAGTAATGGGAACGATCAGAGCTTCATCTGCGACATCTAGCAATTCCGGTGTACCTGTTCCAATCTCATACTATCAGCCACGCTCGAAAGCACAAAACAACGATCCGTTCAGAAATCTGAACATGAACAAAGTGACGAGTCAAGCTTCTTCGCCGGATCGTGTCTGCAGTGCATCGGTCAAGCGACAATCTCGAGACAGCTCTACGTCGACGGTCAAACCAGCAGAGAGCTACGTCAGCAGAAGATTGGGCTCTCCGGATTCTCTCTCCTCGAAAGTTAGCAGTGACCGTCAATATATCGTCCGTCCGGCATCGGTCGCCGCAGCTGAGACTGGCAATTCAAAGTCTGCACAGGTACCGAGGTCGAGCTCGCCAGTCCGAGTCTTGAGCAGGCAAGCCAAGGGAAAATCCGTCATCGTGCCGGCAAGTCAGATGAAGGCCAATGAAGTCCATGAGAGATTCGATATTCGGCGTGCACTTGCACGATCCGATGACGGCAACGACTCTGGCACTTCAGAGGACTCTGTCGATCCACTACACGGATCGTCGCAACAACGACACCACCTCTCACAACGGCCGTCTTCGACTTCTCCTATCAGCACCACAACCACCACGGAAGCACTTGGATCCCTTGCGACTACGGCGACGCAGGCATTCTCAAAGTGGTTTGGCTGATTGCCCACTATATCATGAAAGGTCTCCTTGCCTCTCTTTTGCTCAATTCCCTTTCAACACACAACAATTTGCATATCATTGTACATAGCAGTATTCGTCCCTTGGCCTGACATCCTGGTCCGGATCAGAATGCCAAGGAGACTTTTCATTTTGCAAGATGGTGTCTTTCCCATCGGTCGCCCAACCCGGCGGTCGATATGAAGAACGTCTTTTTCGTCTTTTTTCTTTGCTTCGGTCAGCGACAGGCGTTCATTTCTCGATGGGTTTTCCATTGAGTGTTGTCATGTTTCATCAACACTTAGGGCATGGCATTCTTTGTTTATGAATAGATATATACATCTTTTTAGACACTGAGTCCTTTCATTCTTTCGTCATTGTACGTTGACATGATTACTTCTGTCCATTGTACAAGAATTGGATATCTTCAGAAATGATCTGATTGTCCTTGCTTTGTTAAACATCAATTTCGTACAGCAAGGTCTCAGTCTTTGGTAGATCTGCCTCATTGTTTGTCCGTCATTCGAGTGGGACTTCGGATGCAGAAACATACGGGCAGATTGTCGACAACGCGAAAAATGATGTGATGGGTGGACTTGGTGCAGATATCAATTCCTGACTCCTTTTATTTCAATTGCTTCACTCTATATCGTCTATCAATGGAAAATATCTTGTATCAAGTCCATCAGGCACGACTCGGGGCGGGCAACACTGGGGAAATCACCCGGTCTACGAAAACCATGCCATGGGGAGATGATTGAGAGGCGGAAGAAGAGAGGAAGAATCTACAACTTGCTGAGCAAGTTTTGGGCTGAGGAGACGGATGGTTCGGCGCCTGGATTGTCTTCCTTTTCGGCATAAGTGACTGTGCCGTTCTTGATGATCATGCCGAATCGGGTGACACGTTTGCCGATTCCCATTGAACTCAAGTCGAGGTCGTAACCGGTCGACTCTGCCCATTTGTTGTTTGGGTCGGAGAGCATGAGGATCTCATCCTTGATGCCATTCACTTTTCCCCATGCCGACATCTACATGTCACTCGTCAGCACAGTCCTTGAATATCTTTTTCTGAGGTTATCATACGACGAATGGATCGTTGGAGGCGACGATGGCGACGACGTCTGCCTTCTTCTTGAAATCGGAGATCAATTGGACAAAGTGCGGGATATGGTTGACTTGACAGGTCGCTATCGAAGGAAACGTCAGCGTCGAAACGGATAAAGGACCAACGTATTGAGGGACGAGGACTTACGTGTGAATGCACCTGGAACACCGACGAGGACGACCGTCTTGTCGGCCCATTCCTTCTCGGTGTTGAGGGGACCAGGTCGACCACAGGCAGTGACATCTGCAGATTCCGGAATGTACTGCACATAGTTGAATGTGGTGTGTGGGAACGGTTTACCTACTTCGATCGACATCTCTCTTTCCTTTCAAAGACTAGTCTCTTGTGCCTAGCGTTAGGGAGAGGAGAGGGATCATATAAAGGTTCGATAGGGACGAAGCGATGGAGATCTCAAACTCCTCCCCCGTGCTCGGCCAGACTGTGGGACAAAGGGCGGGAGGGATGACGACGTGCAATCTCCCCTTGACTCTTTGTTCGAATTGTCTCTCTCTCGGCACGGTTGGACGCTCTAGAACCGCATCAGGCCGACAACAGCCGCTGAGATTCAGCAGTAGAGCCGAGTCATGTGCACGTGATGTATCTGCAAGTGAGTTGCCCTTGTACAGACAGGACTGCATCATTGTCCATAGAAATGAGTCTTTGAGGAGGAGGGCGATCGAGCACTCATCTAGGTGTGTTACTGTACATGGATGAGTTAGGAGAGCAGTACAAGAGAAAAATAGTCAATTATGTCATGCTGCAACTTGCTGACAATGCTCCTCATCCTAAGAATCTTGTTTCAGAGACTTGCTTAAAAGGTTGCAAAAAGAATTCCTTCCAGATGAAGAACCCTGAATGAGATCACACCTTGTCAGGCCTGAACAAAAGAACAAAGAAGCGCCTACGATACCAAACAGGGTTGGGGCAGGTGGCAATCGAGTCAGAGGGCGATTGGAAGTACCTAATTATGCAATTGTTGCAGACTCGATCGAGGCTCTCTCTTCCTCTTGCCGCTCGCGGTCCCGTGGAGAGGCACAGACACAGACACATGCGGTCTGTTGCCCCACCGAATTGGAACACTCATGACAGATGAGCCACATCGGAGCCTCCATCCGTGGACAAACACCCCTTTCCAAGGTTGCCATTGTTCGAGCTTTGTAGGAAGCTGTGCAAGGTCCTCCCCTGCCCGCCACTCCACTTTCTGTGCTCCATCCAGAACACACTTCATACACACTTGGCAAGCACTTGCTCTGAACAGCCACAGCTATAAGTAGTAAAACACTGGTGAGGTCAAGAGGAGAAATGCAAGGAGAAAAGTGAGGTGTGAATATCAATTGATTACAAGTCCATCTGGGTAATATGACAATCGACTTGGGTTTCGAAAGTTCGAGCTGTTCAGCATGTCATAGCGCTGCCACATCTTGTTCCAACCCATCTCGCACGGGATGCCAGAATCTCAGAGCCCCCTCTATCACCCAAAGGAGTTTGCACATTGCCTGCATGGGAGGGATGAGCATGAGTAGGCTCGAAGGAGCTGTGATGGACAGAGAGCTCTCCAAATCCCTTGGCACGCTGAGCAGTCGTCAGAGAGCCTCTCACGAAACAGGGGAGACATTTTCGGGCGCTCCGCCCATCACGAGTACATCCTGCAGGGAGACATGCAATTCTCTTCCAAATGTGGGTAGGATGGGCTCTGGGCTTTCTTCTCTCGTCGGCCGTCCACCGTCCATTTCCCACCGAAGGGGCGTCATGAGCTAGCGCCCCGCGTGCTGGCTGACGCCGTTCAGCGAGGAGAGCCTCAGAGGCAAGAATGAGGGAACAGGCGAAGTGCTGGCCAGACGCTGATACGCAACTTGCCCAATAAGGTGTGGCACTCATGTGGCACGAGGCGCTGGGAGAGAAAAGAGTGTCCGCCGTCCTGCTCTTTTTACATTTCCCCCTCCAAAGCACTTGCACTCGATACAGCGCTAAGCCTTGTCGTTTGAGCCGAGCTGCATCGACACCACACCAGGGCCTCCATTCGCCGTGGCTCGTTCTCTGTCGAGGGTTGGGGTTCGGAGACTTCGAGAGTCGCCGAGCTGCATACGCAAACACGCCAGGAGTCCATCTGCTTTCAAGTCGGTCAGGAGGGCGCACAAGCTGCAGAGCCTCGGTGCTGCTGCTTTGCTCGTACACTCAGAGTCTCAGACAGCTGCAGGGATGCGACCGCTTGTCCAAGAGGCCGGGTTGCTGATCGTGTCACTGGCAGAGAGGCGAAACTCGCTCCCACCGCCACCGTCAAAAGTGATGTGGAACGTTTGCGTAGGCGTGTTCGGGATTGTCTGCGTGTCAGTTTGAGTGTGGTGCGTCTCATCTAAATGGGTCTTTGGAAGAGTGGCATGTGCGATTTCTCCTTTCCCAAGTCCCCAGTATCGTCTGCATCGCCTCCGCCCCTATTCCTGGGTCCTGGCAATCTGTCACTCCTCCTACACTTCAATTCTCACATAAGATCCTTCTTTTTTGCTCCTTATTGAAAGAGAGAGACAGAACTCGACAATCTACGACGACCCGAGTGTGACAAAGAGGCGAATTTCAAAGAGTGGCATCACGACTAAGGTCCTTCTCTCAACCATGGATACCTTCCAGGCGCCAAACCACCTTGGAAAGGTCGATGAGGACGAACTGACGCAATTCTCCTGGACAAAGTCCAATTACAGCATCAATTGGCGGCACGTCCCAGTCATACTAGGCGTACCTGTCCTTGGCCTCCTGGGTGCTCTCATAACGCCCCTGCAGACCAAGACACTGGTCTGGGCCGTCATCTTCTACTTCCTCACAGGTCTTGGGATCACGGCAGGCCACCACAGGCTCTGGTGTCACAGGACATATGTTGCATCCTGGCCCCTGAGAGCCTTTCTCCTCTGTTGCGCAACAGCATCGATCCAGGGATCCGTCATCTGGTGGACGGAAGGACATCGTGCTCATCACCGATATACAGACACCAACAAGGATCCCTATTCCGTGCACCGTGGATTGTTCTGGAGTCATATCGGCTGGCTCCTGGTCATTGAACACGATTTGCCCAAAGGCAAGGTCGACATCAGCGACCTTACGAGCGACCCCATGCTGGTCTGGCAGGACAAAGCGTTCGATTGGTTCAGTCCCGTATGCGCCTTGCTCTTTCCTGCCATGGTTGCTTACCTAGGCTGGGGAGATCTGCAGGGTGGACTGATCTATGCAGGAGTCCTCAGACTCGTCTTTGTGCACCATGCCACATTTTCCGTCAATTCCCTGGCACATTATCTCGGAGACCAACCATACGACAACAAGTCAGCCAGGGACTCCGTCATCACGGCATTTGCTACCCTTGGAGAAGGTTATCACAACTTCCATCACGCCTTTCCTTCAGACTACCGCAATGCCATCAAGTGGTATCAATACGACCCGACGAAATGGACCATTGCGTTGTATCGTAGCCTCGGTCTCGCGACAGAGTTGAACACCTTTGGGGAGAACGAGATCCAGAAGGGCATGATTCAGACTGCTCAGCAACGCCTCGAGGTCTGGAACAACCAGATCCAGTGGGGCAAACCTCTGGGAGAGCTACCAGTCATCGACATGGACGATTACAGAGAGTCTGCAAAGGAGAGACCTTTGGTCTTGATCTCTGGAATCATCTACGATGTCTCTGAATGGATGTCCAAGCATCCGGGTGGCAAGGGCATCCTCCGGTCTGCCATCGGCAAAGATGCCACTGCCATGTTCAACGGTGGGATCTACAATCACTCTCGCATAGCCAGAAATCTTTTGGACGATATGAGAGTCGGAATCGTTCGAGGTGGAATGGAAGTCGAGATTTATGGTCAAAAATATAGAGAGATCATTGCTTCTCAGAAAGACACCAAGTCGGATGTCATCTTCACCGAAGTAGAGCTCGAATTGGTGGGCTCCAGTGGATCGGACTCGGACGGGTGTCGCTCATCCACTTCCGAAGAGCTCGACTCTTCCATCTCTGAGCTTGAAGCGAGTCCGCAAGTCTATAAACGATCTGGCCGCTTCACCGCCGAGTCTTGATTGGCTCCACGTCGGATATCGATATCTTTATGAATAAAACGTTCTGGCGATCAGGTCTGAGACCACTCTGTTTACGGTTCATTGGGGGAAGGGGGGAAAATTGTCCAACAAGATAGAGCGAGCATAGTTATCAACCCTCATGTGTAGTCATTTAGTGACTTTCTGAATCTCTTCCAAGAATCTCCCCTTTGTTCCCAGATAGCGTCACTCTGCCAAAATCAGAACATGATTCTGTCCATGTGCTTCACTATCGAGTTGTTGGTACAAGGCCGAGCGACTTTTACCCACGCAAAAAGTCCTTTGCCAGTATCGACTGGTGTAAACGGCTCCCTCAGCCGCAACAATGACGGAAGGGCGCAAATTCGCTCCACCTTGAAAAGCTTCGGGAAAGGGAAAATTTGTGGGTGTCGCGGATCCTGCCGTCATTTCTTCACGCTAGCACTATTCAGCTACCAGACTGCGTCGTCAAGCGAGCGCATCTCGTCGACCTCATCCCATCAGCGCCGCGACATCTCTGGAGTCTTTTTGGAGTGACCAGGACAAGTTTTCTTTTTTCTTACGATGAATCGAATCAAGCGCACTTCAGTCGACATCAAAAACTTCAAGGAGATACTCAATGAACCAATCACGAATGATTCCCAATTCGTCACGCTGCAGCGATGCGAACATCTCATCAACTCCATCAAGGAAATCATCAAGTTTTTGACGGATACCCCGCTGATCTACGAGACTGCGCGGTATTCCGAGCCCTTGCATAATCTGGTGCGTCTCCATCGCGAGTTACGGGCACGGTACCCGACCCGACCCATTCAAAACACCAATCTCGTGAATGAGAGTGTCTGGCGACTGGTCCAGTATACCGACCTCATCCCTCTCTCTTTCTACAAGGAAAAATCGGGCGGTGCGGTCCATGGTCTCCAGACGATCGAGAGTCGCAAGAAAGTCTTGGCTTTTGCCAAGGTCCTGAACGATCGATCTGCGAGTATCTTGGAGATGTCGGGCATTCCGATTCCCTGATTCATCATTCTCGTCCTCAACAAGAACTTTTTGTACATGTCTACAGACTCTGTATCAACATTCTTCTTCCAGTAACCCATCAGCATGTAAAGATATTGTTTCGGATGACATTGGCCTGTCCTGTACTTTCATCACTAGGCACCCGGTCGCAGGTGGACGAGACAGATGTCATGCCGTGCCATGCTCCAAACATGCTAGATCATCATGCTTCCGGATATCTCAGATCGGCATTCTCAGTCAGCCATTCGATCCAAGCCTTCATGAATGGACCTCCCCGGGAGACCGTTTCAGAATCGCCAATGACGCACAATTGTCGCTTTGGCCTAGTCATGGCGACATTCAATCTCCTCTTCTCGCTCAGAAACCCAACTTGTCCCTTGTCGTTCGAGCGAACGAGTGAGACAATCACCACTTCCTTCTCACGACCTTGGAACCCATCGACCGTGCCGATCTCGATGCCGGGGTGCAAATCCCGTAGCAACGCATGTAGGAGAGCCACTTGAGCTGAGTATGGTGCGACAATGGCAATTTCCGAATCCGGCAGACCGGCTTCCAACAGTCCCGAGACGTGGGACACGACGAGTTCTGCCTCTCGAGCATTTGATTTGGATTCATTCAGACTCTTGGTCGACGGTTCAGAGTCGATGTTTTCCTGAAACTCACCACCTTGCGTGTCTATGAAGATGAGTGCTTCCCTCGTGTCTTCCGTCTCATCGACGCCGGGCAAATCTGTCAAGAGACGATCTCCGACACCTTCTCCGGCCACCAATGCACCATCGTAGAGTGCATCAGATGGAAATTGACAGATGAGTGAATTCATACGGTACTGCACAGTCAATAATTTCTTGATGCCTTCTCCGTGGAGGTTCAAGAGTCTCTCAAATAGGGTGATGTGTGGATTCATCAAAGCGTTTCTGGGTAACGTCGATTTGATCATGGGAGAGAGTTGCATATGGTCACCTGCCAGAATGACCTTTCGAGCTCTCAAGAGTGGAATCCAACAGGAAGCTTCGAGGGCTTGTGATGCTTCGTCGATGATGACAATGTCGAATTTCTCATCTTGCAAAGTATAGGAACCAGATCCATGGAGTGTTGCAAGGACGACTGCACTACCCTTGAGGATATCACGGATGGATTTCTTTTCGCGGATGCGGAATTCCTTTCGAAGTACCTTGTTTTCGAGATACAACTCACGCTTGGCCTTTCCCTTTGATTTCGTCATCTTGGTCAAGTTGGAATCGAGTTCATGTCTAATGTCCTTGACAATCTCGCCCGCCGAGGAAGTCTTTGTCAGGATGTCGAGGGAGTGGTTGACGACTGCTGGCAAGAGTCGGGCCGGGTGGCCGATTCGCACGATGGGAACGCCCGTCGGAACGAGTCGTTCAACGATATTGTCGACAGAGATATTCGAGGGTCCACAGACGAGGACTCGTTTGTCTTGCTTGACAAATTGTCGAATGATTTCAATCAAGGTATAGGTCTTTCCCGTGCCTGGTGGTCCATGAATCAGGGCAATCTCGGGACTCGAGAGGGCATGCCGTACAGCCTCTCGCTGCGACTCATTCAGCGTCGTGTCAAAGAATGAGAGTGCCCCATCGGCCGAAGCGTCTCCTCCATCGTCTGGCAGACTAGGTTTAGCTTGGCCCAACAGGATCCTCGTCAGATTCGACAATCCTCCTTCCGTCTCCCCCGTTGCCAGCCGTGTCATCTGCTTTGCCATGCGATCATAAGTGACACTGTCTGCCAACTTGATGACCCAGACACGACCAGCCAGCATCGGTCCCTCCGCCTCAGTCTCTGAGAGGGTGACGGTCAACACGCCATCACTCACCCGACTCACGACCCCTTCCATGCCATTCTGCTTTGCTTCGAGAATCGCCTTTTTGCGAACCGATCCGCTCGGCTGCTCCTCGATCCGGACAATGTCGCCAGACCTCATGACACTTCCAAAGAACCGTGTGTCGTCTCCTCCTTCCGTCACCGTAGACACAATCGCATTCGACCGTTCCAACTCGACCATCGTCTTGCCCCCAAAACCAGTCTTCCTTCCCGTGATTTCCAAATTGGTCATGGCCAGTCCACGTCTCTCCAATTCTTTCCGGGAGAAATGCATCATTGCAGTCTGAGACTCAGAGGCCTCCAGCGTCCGTTCTGCTTCGATGAAGCGCAGCTGGTGCTCGACAAACGAAGCAGTGTCAATCATTTTTTCCTTTCTTAAGTATGGGGCAAGACAATGAGTTGCAAGAGGAGAGTGGAAGGGAAAAGGGAATGGTCAGACTAGCGATTGCACCCAGCCAGGTTCTGTCTCTTCACTAGAAAGAGCGAGGATTTTGGCCTCACACTCCCATATTGTCACTGCTCAATTGTCTTTCGTCAAAACGATGCACGTTGCCACAAAAGTCAAGAAACCTTGTCAGTCTCTACACATTTCCGTTGCCGAGCACAGGCTGAATTGGCGGAGATTCGTGGTGGTGGCGGCGTCGGAGACGGGTTGAAGACTTTTCTCATCGTTCATGGCATTTCATATTGATTAAAGTTTACGATCGAGCTTGCAAGCTAGGTATGACAAAGAATGGACGGGCGACCAGCACCCGGAGCCTTTAGGTCCTTCTTGATTGTGAGCGCCCCTCCGCACTACTAGAGCCTAGGACTCTCAGAATTATACTACTACTGTCTGAGATCTCGCTCGCACAGGACGGCTCCGCTTCCATGATGCTAGACAACTTGAATTTTTGATTCGAAACTGGGCATGGCGGTCTCTAGTAAAAGTTCCAACCACAAGTTCCGGAACAGGTCACAGTACATCCATTCTGAATGCCCAGCTTGTTGCCTGCAGTGTCCAGATAAACTCCATTTTCGTACTTACAGTCACCGTTCAGGGTGCTGCCATCCAAAGCATAGAACCCAACATTGAAGTTAAGGACGGTGTTGGTGTTCGGGTTCGCAATGATTGACATGTACGTAACACCATCCACATAACCAGCGCCGAAATTGACTGGGGCGTAATTTCCGATGTTCGAGCCTGGAGAACCCCACTGACAGCCAGCTTCTTGGCCAACTCCTTGATTGTTGACATAGAATTGTGATGAGGTCAATTTACCTTGCCATTGGTAGTAATTGGCCTCGTCCACAACTGCAACATATTCGGAACTCTGTGGACGAACGAATGTCGGAAGAACCATATTTTC
The DNA here is from genome assembly GCA_004000165.1 of Taphrina sp. SM11. Classification (NCBI taxonomy): domain Eukaryota; kingdom Fungi; phylum Ascomycota; class Taphrinomycetes; order Taphrinales; family Taphrinaceae; genus Taphrina; species Taphrina sp. SM11. The sequence continues at coordinate 140,456 of RHDT01000098.1, read as the reverse complement.
TGAACCAGGGTAATCTGTTTGGCAGATTGCAACAGAATTGGACAACGAGTTCTTTGCAATGGCAGTGAGCTTGCCCCACTGACATAAGGCACTCTTACTCGTATCAGACCTGTAGAGAAGACCCCCCTTGCAGACTAAACCTCCCCTAGATTGGCCATCTGCAGGCTGGTCGACTGGCCACTGTGTTTTCATCATGCCTGGCTGGCAAGAGTACGAGCAGAGACATCCTTCACAATCACACAACTGTGAGGTTCCTTCTCCGTTTTGAATTCCAGTGTAACCTCCATGGCCGAGGTAAGCCAAGTTGAGGATACCTGGCTCTGCTGCTGGGAAGTCGGTACATTTGTAGTAACCGTCTTGGAAGGTTGCCGAGGGAGAAACCCCTCGAGAAAGGGGATTGGCCACGGAACCAGCTTCGATAGCGAGGGACGCGGAAGACCCACTGGAGGACGATTTCACAGCACTTGCAGCGGGTGCTGAGGACTGCGCAGCCACAGACACGACTGGTGCTACTGCTGATGTGGTCGGTACCACGACGGGCGCAGCAGGAGTTGTCGACACAACGGCTATAGCTGTGGAAACAGGCTCTACAATTGATGGCACAGTGACCAGCTTGGCATTCAGTGCAGGCGCTGCACTCGATGGCAAGACGTCCGCTGCAGCTGCTACAGCAGTGACAGTAACTTTTTGCGTTGTGGTGACTCCCTGAGCCGTGCCGATGGCTCTACCATCTGGATCGACTGTCAATGTCTCGTACACGACAACCTAGACAAATAAACAAATGGCATCAGAGAAAGATCTGAGAGACTTACAATTTCAGTAGCTCGTTTGCCGTGTCGGTGTTTGAGCCCATGGGCATGACCTTGGTTTGCTGGGACGGCCAAGACGGAGGCGACCAACGTCAGTGTTGTGAAGAGAGAAGTCTTCATCGGAATGAGTGGACGGCCTAGTGATCAAGACTCGACGATGGTGATGAAGCGGACAAAAGAATGACTGGAGTCGGATTCAAAGAGTGAAGACCTGGTCAATGTGACGTTACACAGAAGTGATAATGCAAAAGGTCTCTGCATGCGAGGGGTGCACATCGGAGATAATAAACACACGGGAGGAATGCAACACCAAAAAGTCAACAAAGCCAAGCCCCGCGCATGCGAACTGCCCAGCCACCGGATCAGAATCTCAATCTCTTCTCTCCCGGCGAGAGTCTGCTTTGTTCGACTTCTCGCGTTCCCCTGACCCGACTCCTGTGCGCGCTCTCCCCCTTCTTGACGCGTTGGCTGGCTATTTGCTGCCCCTATTCTCAGCATCCGCGGTCCGTAGGAGCAAAAGTTGTCCTCGCAGCAGATCGCCTACTCGCGTGATAGATAGCCGGACATCCGACATTCTCTAATAAGGACGACTTGGCATCCTCAACCGCTCAAATTCCGAAGGCGCAGTTTCTCCTCATACCAGGCAGATCAAATTCACTCGTCGGGGACAAATGACCTGGGCATTCGTTATAATGCTCTCCATGCCATCTGTCCTTCGTTCCTGCCGATACATAGTAGCCCCGTGCTTTTGAGACTTGGTAAGTTGCCTGTAATCATCCTGGGAATGTCACTGATTCAGATTTGAACGCAACCCGTGGATGCTTGTGTCCATGAACGCCCTAGTGTGCATGCAGCATCGCCTTTTCAGAGCTGACAAGTCTACATGCTCAATTCACTCACTTTTATTTATCAAAGGCGCAGCTGAGAGTGTTACACGTAATCTGAAGACACTTTTAGTTGAGCATGCTTGATGAGGACCAAGCAATCCTTGAGCTCTCAATGAAGCGGCAGCCAGGGTACACGTAAAGTGCGTTGTTCTCCTCTTCAGTCAGTCCGTGCTCCGTGACAGTCAGAGGAGAGAAGGCACCGCTTGATGATCACTTGCTGGCCAGTTCTGAGAGGTTTTAAGAGGTTCCACATGACGAGACCTTCTCGTGCACAATGTAGCGTGTCGAGCACTCCACCAATCACGCTCCATAGATCTAACAAAGCGCAAAGGTCCTGGGCGTGTGCTGCCGAAGCCTTGAGCGGCCTGCCGCAAGAACGACTGACTGGGAAGAAGGAAGCAGCGAGTGACCCTGTGAGGTGCGATCAGAGCGGTGAGATCAGAGACATGGCGCAGAAGCACGCGAGCAGAGGAGGCCCGAGTTAGCAACGACGTGAGACAGGTTCCCATTGAGCAGCGGACCAGGAAGGAGGAAAACAGACGCCGCCCACAGAAAACGAGTCGAGTCGCAGAGCGGCTGTCAGAGTCACGAGCGCGTCCAATTGGAATAGACTGGAGGAGCCCTCAGAAGCTAGAATAAGGGTTAGGCGGACAACCAGCCAGCCAGCCATCTTTGGGGTGTATCGCTTGCTCGTCCTCTCTCTTTCCTCCTCTCGATCCTGCGCTCGCTCGCTCACTCGCTCGATTGATCCCGAGATCCTGATCGCCTTCGCATCCTCACCAGTTCCTCCTTCCCCCTTCACTTGCCTATCCTGCAAGCGTTGGCCTATTGTCCTTGCCCAGCGAGTTTGTGCTATTAAGCTCCGTCGCCTGCTCTCGTCAGTACCTGCTTCCTTTGATCGTCGCTTCATTGCGTACTGCCCCCAGAGTCGCAAAAGGTCTAGACAGTCCCTATATTAGTGACAAGCGACTCTCCTTGAAATACATATTCAACCAGGAAATCTCAACGAGACATGGGTTGCTCACAATCCACCCCAGTAGACAACACTGGCAAACAGAGAAACGATGAAATTGACAATCAGCTCAAGAAAGATCGTGCGCTCATGCGCAATGAGATCAAGATGCTTCTACTCGGTACTCGATCGGACTTGCATTGATGTGCAGCAGCTGACCCGTTTATAGGTGCTGGAGAGTCAGGCAAAAGTACAATTCTAAAACAGATGAAGCTCATACACGAGGGTGGTTACAGCGTCGATGAGCGAGAATCTTTCAAAGAAATCATCTATTCCAACACCGTGCAGTCAATGCGCGTCATTTTGGAGGCCATGGAGAGCATGGAACTCGCTCTTGCTGATGCTCGCAATGAGTATCATGTTCAGACAATCTTTATGCAACCAAATCAGATTGAGGGCGAAAATCTACAGCCAGAAGTCGGCAATGCAGTAAAGTCCTTGTGGCTCGACGCTGGTGTACAGACATGCTTCCAGAGGTCTCGAGAGTTTCAATTGAACGATTCCGCACGATAGTAAGTCTACTGCTTATATGTGGTCCGTCATCTAACGTGCAAGCTATTTCGATTCCATCGATCGTATTGCTGCTACAGGATACCTCCCTACAGATCAAGACGTCCTTCGCTCTCGTGTCAAGACAACAGGAATTACTGAGACAACATTCATCATTGGAGAATTGACCTATCGCATGTTCGACGTCGGTGGCCAACGGTCCGAGCGTAAGAAGTGGATTCATTGTTTCGAAAATGTGACCACAATCTTGTTCTTGGTTGCTATCAGCGAGTATGACCAGCTGCTCATGGAGGACGAGACCGTGAACAGGATGCAAGAAGCCCTGACTCTGTTCGACAGCATCTGCAATTCGAGATGGTTTGTCAAGACTAGTATCATCCTCTTCCTCAATAAGATTGATCGCTTTCGTGAAAAACTTGCTGGCTCGCCTATGAAGAACTACTTCCCGGACTATGAAGGTACATCAATGTCTTAGGCGAAGCAAGATGCAGTGCTAATTCAGTAGGTGGTGACGAGTACAACTCTGCTTGCGACTATATTCTGAACCGATTTGTTTCCCTCAATCAAAGTGATGTCAAGCAAGTATACACGCACTTCACCTGTGCCACAGATACCCAACAAATCAAGTTCGTGGTAAGTAGATGACGGTCCTTGAGACTTGATCCGCACTCAGACAGCATTGCTGCATGACATTTCACATGACTTCATTTACTGATCTTGCTCAGATGGCAGCTGTGAACGATATAATAATACAAACGAATCTGCGCGAAGTGGGCCTTCTCTAGGCGAAACCGTTGGACGAATTCTCTTGGAAAAGATCTAGGTTTGGTCATGTTACTGCACGGAGAGAAGCACGTTGCTTGTTGATCGCGGTTCTCAAGCTGCTTTCACGGCATTACTTGGTCTCATTTCCACAGTTTTGCTGGTGTCAACGTCTGATCAATGCATGTTAATCCGTCTACATATCATGCCAGTGCGTGAGAGAGACTGACTCTTCAATGCAAGTGTCATGCATGTTAGAACTCTGCAGCGTTTTCATACGAATTTGTGATATTTGCTTTCGTTCTCTTAGTATTCTATTTTATACTTTTGTAACAATTGCTTCGAAGACCACGACAGCTGGGATCTCTAAAGTTGTAATTTTGCGCCGATACAGTCTTTAGTTGTCGGCTTCAGAGAGACTTGTGCAAATGAAAGGGAGTCCAATGATCAAGTTACAAAAGCAGATGTGCAGCAAGCAGCTGGATGATATCGACATAAGAACTGCGTGGTTCCACGTCCGCGCTCAGTTCGAGTCCGTGACACGCACAAGAACAAGAGCTTTCAGCCTGAGCGAGACTCGTCGTTATTCATGGAGGAAAAGGGTAGGATTATAGCTGAAGACAATTCGTTAGCAAGGAGTCTTGGGGGAGCTACAGAGCATAAATCAACGAGAAACACCAGATTTGAGGCAGGAGGATTTCTGTAAAAACGAGGTGACGTCGTGTCTGGCTGGCACGATCCAGCATATAACATGTGCTCAACGACTAGTAGCATGTAATCCGTCCATGGGAAAATGCGGAAGAGGAAGAGTTTGGAGAAGGAGGAGGAGAGAGTGAGAGAGAGAGAGAGAGAGGCAACTCGGGTGTTTTGCCAATTTTGCCTAAATTGTCGAGAAGTGCTCTCAAGTGCCGGTGACCTACCCGATGTGGTCGGGATCCAAAGCAAGAGCGGGATCACCTCGGGGGGACACGGAGAATCTTGCGATTTGTAAAATTTGGCATGTGGTCATCGGGACAAGCGCTTCGAGTGAAGTTGCGGGCGGAAGGGAGCACAGGCCAAAACGGTTTCTTTCTGCACCTCCTACACGAAAGAGTCAGCTCGAACCCCGCGAAGCCACATGCAAAATTGTATAAGAGAGTGTTTGCCGCCCAATGGACCTCTTTCTCACTCTCTCCCCATCTCAACGCCCACAAGTCTTGCTGGTGTCTCTTCCTTGGGCACAAGACTCAGGTGAAAAGGACTGATAGACTGCCGACATCTCTCTCATCATGAGCGAGACCCATCCACTCGATATTCCAAGTTCTGCATACCCCGTCCCAGCGACATATAATACCCCAACCGCTTCGAATCCATTCATCTCGGCAAAGGAGTTCCCCTTCGGTCGTCCACAGGATCTGCCTGCTCAGAGCCTCGACTTTGCTCAACTCTCGAAGCATCTGCAAAAGATTGAGATGAGTAGGTTGGGGGATGACTTGGCATTCGCCCTTGGCGCTTATTGAACGCAATGAAAATATGGAAAACCTATTGCTCCGCCGCAAAGGTTCAGCGGTCCGGCACAGGGTACATGACGAAAAGATTTTCAGACATATTGTATATATATACACCCTCTCACTCACTCACGATTTGGTTTCAGCGCTTGCACTATATGGACGGCAATTTCGAGTTTATGTATAGATCTGGGAAACGTATGGGAAGTTTCTACAGGTTATTTGGCATTCTACATAGAGAAGGCACAAGACGAAGGGGGGCTCGGTGGGCTAGTCAATTTATCACTTCACTCATTTCCTTCCTCCTCTCTTCTCGACACTCAATTCCCTGCCCCTTGACAAAATTCTACTCTATTTGATTCACACGCATCTCGTCATGATCGACCGAGGGATTTCTGCATCTGAAGATTTCCTCATGCTTGGTGAAATGAACGGGCGGGATCTTTTTCCGACAACAAAGATACGCCGATGAAGATCCCACTGATCCAAGATGCCATGATTCAATCTGCAAGACGTCACACGATCTACATTACTCGAGTTCCGGCCCATGCCTTGAACATCCTATCCCGCAACAGATGGAGTAAGTACTGCCAGTGTTGATCATCCTCCCTTGCCAGACGCTCTCAGACTTGCGCGCGCGACAGGGTGGTGGCTCGGGAGGGATGGTCCTTGAGCCTGTGATTGGCGGGGGGAGAAAAAGAACAAACACCTCTCAGCGGATCCGCCAGAAGAGATTACGAACAAGCACCCCGGCCAATTTTGTGGATGCCAGCAGTTGGCCCACAAGTGAATGACCAATCAGATTTCTTCCTGGGCCTCCAAAGTCGGTGCTTCTCCGCACGAGGCGCCCCTTGGTGTCATAAAAGCCAATCGACATGACGAGATTTGATTTTGATGGGGGAGGGGATCTGCGGATTCCCTACTGGCCTCCTCCCCCTTGGTTGTTGTTCTTCCGCTCAGACACCCTCGAGGACTCGGAATGCTCTCTCTGGATTCTCGAGAATAAGCTCGAGACGGGTCCGAATCAGGCCAAGGCATGCATTTAGCGCCGACCCCGCACTCGCAAGGGTGCGCTTCCTTGACATTGAGCTTTTCAGCCTTGATCCTCGATTCCGCAAAAGTGGGATGAATGGTGTCTAAAAATCACCCCGTATCAGAACACTGAGATTTCTCTCGACGCACATGGGACTTGACCCAGCCAAGTCGAAGCCGTCCTGGCATGTGAATTGCCTTGGAACAAACAAACACGGGATGGTGATCGTGTATGCCTCGTCAGAACTTATCAGGATGTCATTGATTCCTTCTTCATGAATCGGAATAGGATGTATCGTGAAATCGTCTCGTATATACTTCTGAAATCGGTCTCACATCGTTGATTTTCTGCAGCACTACCATCTCATGTGCAAGTCTATAGACGGCAAAATTTTGATTTCTTCGGAGCAAAATATGTGGTTCATACTCTGTTGGGTTTATTCAGGCATCAGATTTACCACAGGATGAGCAGAGTGAGAGATTCTACTGTAGACCCCACAAAGTTTCAATAAGTCGACTAGAATTTTGATTATTGTACCAACAGTTTAATCTATCATACGATAATTGGGAGGTCAGATTCCGTATCTGCCAGACACTATAATCTATGGCACCTCTGAATCTCGCATCGATCCAGGATCCATTGACCTCGACATGCTTACTCAATCGATGATTGAAATCTTTTCGTGTCGCTCATTGCGACTTTTTCCGTGATTCGTATAACTGTTTGGCCCAATCTGCAATGGCTTCAGCTGAGGCAATAGTCTTCATGCTGTTGGTGAGACTGAAGAGATGATGGGTATGGTCGAGTGCGACGAGCTCGACATTGAATCCTCCTTCTCGAGCTGCGCGAGCAAATTCGCGAGATCCCTGAACACTGACCATGGTGTCTGATGTTCCATGAAAGATTCGAGTCGGTGGCACCTTGGCGCCTTGGTCCAAGAGTGCTAGAGGTGCAAAGGATTTTGCCAGCTCTTGGTCATTTCGACAGACCGTACCGACGAAAAAGTCCTTTTGTTTCAGTTTCGAGTCTGAGACGGAGTCGAGCACATCAATGACCGGACTCATCAAGATGACTGCTTTCACTACTTCTTGTTCTCCTCCTCCTTCTTCTGCTGATGATGATGAAGATGATGATTTCGAGGAGAGTAGAGCGGTGGTGAGTGCCAAGTGACCACCGGCTGATTCTCCAGAGAGCATGATGAATTCTGAATCGCCGCCAAACTTGCCAATGTTCTTCTTACACCACTTGATGGCATCCTTGATGTCATCCACGGCAGCTGACAATGGATTACTCCGAGCCAATCGATAGTTGATGCTGACAACAACAAAGCCTCGTTCTGCCAAGATTCGAGCTATGGGGTTCGGGAATCCCTTGTTACCTCGAACCCATTTGCCGCCATGAGCATGGATTATGACTGGCCGAGGTCTACTGGAGTCAAAGGTCTCAGATTCATAGTCGACGCTGTAGATATCACACAGTCCGTAGTCTGTTATATTGGCATCTGATGAATCGAATGATGCTATCACTTCTGTCGATTGGTACTGTACATCGGAATAAATGACCACACTCGACTTGGCATCTGGCGAATAGTGAGGCGTCAACGATCGTCCAAACGTCTTGAGGAATGAGTATTTCGCATCGGTCGAACATTTAAATTGCGTCGTGATATGAGAGACACCACGATAGTTCAGATCTAGAAAATAGATGTAACCAGCAATGCCAACCACATCCAGGATCATGAATAAGTATGCGAACCATGAGTTTAGGATGCCAAATAACTTGGCAGCGAAGATCCCAACGACTCGGAGAGCGAGCAAAAGATGCGGCACTTCTGTGACCAGTGTCACCACGGCAGTCAGACCGAATTGTAAGAATGGCAAGGTCTGCTGAGCCTGGAAGGCCAGATTTTCATCATATGCAGCAAATAATGCCAGAGAACTGAATATCACCGAAGAGACATAGATCAAGACGGGAATTGCCCTTGTCAAGGTCCAAGAAAGGACGACTGCGAATTGTATGAGTGCAATTGAAATGGACACTAGTCGAATTGTGGTCGTGAATGGGTACTTGATCAGACTCCAAAGACCCATTTTCTTGGCTGCAGATCAGCAAAAGTACCTCAGGAGACGTTATTCCAAGACTCGGACGTGACACGACTCGACGGAAACTGGTGATGGATACACCAAGAGCGAGCAGGCAGATACAATGGGAATGGAACGGGCAAGTCTGAAGGGCAGACTGAGAAGCGGAAAGAGGGTGAAACAGGCTATGATGCAACAACCTTTGCGGAGATCTGGTCGCTCTTGTTGACCGCTGACAAGCGACTCAGCCACATCCCTCCACGAGCCTGGAAGCGAGTCATGGCACGTGAAACAAAAGTGATAAGATTTGAGCTGAGATGAGAGCACCTAATGAAGGACTCTTTGCCATCCCTACAAGCACAGTCTGTTGTCCCTCAATTCTTCAGTAGGATTTCCATAGAACATCTCCGTCGTCTGAACCACGCTTTCTTTGAGTCCTTGGAGAACATGGTGTGTAGCATAGATCCTGTTTTCATGATTCGAGTCTGACAAAAATCAGGTTCATGCTGATTCCACTGATTTTTCAGCTGCCAACACAAAGAAAGAAGTGTATGAACAGATTCTGACATCTTCTGAGGCACTTTCCGAGAACCAGGACAATTGGGTCTGTAATCTAGCAAACTCAGCAAGTCTATTATGGCATGGTCTTAAATCACTTCCAGCTCCTTCTTCCAGTGTCAACTGGGCAGGTTTTTATACAGTGGATCCCAAACGCCCTAGTCACCTCATCCTTGGACCATTTCATGGCAAAGTTGCCTGCCAGACTATTCAGATAGGCAAGGGCGTCTGCGGGATGGCCGCTTTGACTCAGACAACGCAACTTGTGTCGAATGTGCACGACTATCCGGGTCACATTGCGTGTGATTCAGAAACGAATTCGTGAGTAGCACATTTGCCGGATTGAGGAGACTAATCTAGCTAGTGAGATTGTGGTTCCAATCATCCGGAATGGCAAAACAGTGGCCGTGATTGACATTGATTGCGAACAAATTGATGGCTTCGATAGCGTGGATCAGCAATCCTTGGAGGCCTTTGCAGACATCCTCGCCAAGTCTTGTGACTGGGCCACTGTGAATTGATGCCATTCAGCTGTGTAGCTGATGCATTACATGTACTAGTAAGGTACCACTGCCAGACCCAGTCCGGTCGACTGCCCACACATGCGACCTTCGGCTCGGCAATATTGCCATATTGTGCCATCAGTCAAGCTTTCTTCGACAAATTGCGCGAAGGGGGAGACGTCATCACCACTAACATGACCCATCTCTTCAACGTCTAAGCTCAGGCGATGAATCGTGAATTCAGCAAAAGCTGGTTCGCGTGCCAAAGCATCGAAAAAGGAGTTGGACCGTTGGATCCTCGAGAACCCTGGATTATCGATAGTCTTCGCTAGTCCGTTTAGAATAGTGACGTGCGGATTGCATCTCCGCTTCAATATCGGTTCCGCTAATTCCCGTGCAAGAAAGGTTGCGTCAAGATGGTTAAGTTCTGGTCTCAACAAGATTATTTGGTCCAAAGTGTTTAAGCTCAAGAACGAGCCGAAGTGTGTGAAAAAATTAGGTTGATGCATGCCACCTAGGCAGACCCTACGCAGTCGAGGGAAGATGCTGTGTACAGTCTCGGGGGACCAATATGGAGTTCCCGTCCATTCGATTACGTTGAGGAGATTCCACCTAAGCGATGCCGGTATTGCTGATGGCAAGCAACAGAACTTTTCCATGCTTGCTAAATTTAATTCTATATTCTCCTTCTCGATGCAATCAGGATTAGCGAAGATCATGAGCACTTTAATACCATACTGTCTCTTGGAACTTATGTTTGCAATGTAGGATTTCCAACCATGTTCGGACAGGATATAAGCATGTCGATAGATGATTGGAGTACAGATGTCGTAAAATACCTGACAGGTCTGCTGCAGGCTACACATCATCTCTCGAGTCGACATCTCGCACATAGCTCTACCGCCATCACAGGCAATTTCGATGACTTGTTGCCAGAGCTCAAACGGAAGTTCTTTCGCATGATGGGTCATGTTGCAAGATTGGATATGGAGGGTCACGTCGTGCGGGTGAAGAGATCTAGCGAGCAGATCTCACTCAGCATACGTGTCAATTAGACTCGTCAGTCAAACTACATCTCGAGCGTTCCGTCCTCATGGATGTGGTCCTGTACAATAGGGCAGAGCGAGTTGGAGCCTAGCTACTTATATTTGGCCCTGGGGTGATCTCATTGATCAGAACACACATGTCAAAATAAGCACTCTCGCCTCTTCCCGATGAACTGAGTGAGGGCGAGTGACTGACTGAAGGGAGGGGAGGGAGGCAAGGCACGGGGTTTGCGCTGATTCCGATTCTGGGCTTTCAGGAGGCGAGATGGCTTTGCTTCTGCCAGATTCGATGCTTCCCGTTGCCTCCCACGTGAAGCCGCTTCCAAATGGTCTGCGAGTGGGCGAAGAAAGCTCTGATTACGGGCTCGGCGGCAGGAGCCTGAAACGATTACGCGGCCTTCGTTGCCTCATCAGATTCCTGTTTCAGAGAGGCTCCCCCAGGCGCTGCTCGGTGGATCTGGCAGATAGGCGTGCTTCCCATTGCAGTTGACCATTCCGCCTTGCTACCCTCTCACTTATAACGACTCATTTGCCTGGTCACACGAACCACGCACTCAATAACCCTCCCAAGTCACAAGACACATCAACCCTCTATCCTCCCGTCTGCAACTGTCGACAAGAAGCTCTTTATTGACTCTGGTTCCTGAAGATCCATCTTCACCGAACAGATACAATGCAGCTCTTCCTCAAGAGTCAAAACACGACCGTCCTTCAGGTAGAGGATCTCTCTGCTCTGCCGACACTGATAGCGGATCACACTGGCACCGATCTTGATTCACTCCTGCTCACAGCCAGAGGACGTCTCCTTACTACTCGGCAGGATTTCAATACCCTCTCCAGGGATGACACGATCCATGTGAGTCATCGGTTACCAGGTGGCGCACCCAAGAAGCGATGCCAGCAGGTAGACTGCACTTCGCCGGCACTTCGCAACCTGAACTGCTCGCTTTGCGCTGGGCAGTTCTGTTCGAAGCATAGACTACTCGAACAACACGCCTGTTCGGGACTCGCAAACTGCAAGGACCAGCTCAGGCGTGCAAACCAAGCCAAATTGGAAAGTGAACGATGTGTGGCACCGAAAGTGGTATAGGCCTTTGGCCAAGGAGATCTCTACTAGACTCTATAATGACAAATCTGCTGCAATCTATGATTAATAATGACGGAGCACAACGTTAGAATGTAACATTGGGATTGGTCGGGTCAATTTAGCACTCATATTACTGTTTCAACACGATTGACATTCTATCTTCTTGGATCATGCGCTGTCCTGACGTGTCGATTTGTGCTTCTTTGTCGCCATCATTCCCTGAATGCACGTAAAGTGCCGTAAAGTGGGAGTAAGTGGCCCGCAATCCGGCGTCATCACGACAAGTGTGCACATGTCAGGAATTCCAGCTCGATGGCTCCACTTTAACCAGTCTCGATCATCCATCAACAAAAACGGAGTCCTGCATCACATTGAGTCAAGAGGGCAATAGCAAGTGATTTTTGTCCAGCTGGGCTCGACGACTCTCGACATGCATCAATGTCGTCAAAGACAAAAGACTATATCCTTACGGAATCAGGAAACCACATCTCCCGAATCGGCTTGAACTTGGTCAACACTCAGTCCATCATCTTGGGCGGCAAGACCATCATCGAATCCCACGTCACCATGCGAGGCGACCTGAAACGCAAGAGTGCCCCGAGACGACAAGACCACGATGCCGCTGCTGCTGCTACTACTACTACTACTGCAGAAAAGCCGCCGGGGGTCGATGGCGCCATCATGGTCGGTCGGTATTGTCTCTTGGGGACCGGATCGTCCTTCATCCCACCCCATCGAAACATCCTCTTTCCCTCCCTCGTCGATCCATACGACACTTCTTCTTCTCCTTCTCTGGCTCCTCCTCCTCCTCTGACGTTCGATCCCAGCCTTCACTTGGCCGAGAGCTTCAGTAATGGTCCTGCCAGCGGAACTCGGCATCATGCCGACACCACCACCACCGGTCCCACAAAGGGGTCGCGACTCTACAGTCCCCTCAAGATTGGCGACTATGTCTCCATCGGCCCGAATTCCATGATCTCGGCAGCCTCCATCGCTTCCTATGTTCATATTGGAGCACGCTGTCTCGTGGGATCCATGAGCATCATCAAAGAAGGTTCCATCATCGAAGACGACACTGAGATTCCCCCTTACTCGGTCATCCCACCATTCTCCCGAGTCAGGGGCAAGCCAGGCCTAGTCTTTGCTGACTCTCCCGAAGTCTTTATCGAGGTCATCAGAGAACGGTTGAGGGACAATTACGCCCGGGTCATTGCCAAGACGTGATCACTGTGATGAGACTCAGACAAGTCATCGCAATATACACTAGGTTGAAGTGGAAAGAGGATGTGTGGTATTATGCATTAATGTACCTCATTGTCTATGCTACAAAAGAAGATTGCTTGGTGTGTAGTTAGTCGTTGCCCAGCCATGCTAGTAATTGATATTCAGTGCACAGGTTGATGAACAGTGTCGAAAAAAGGTGTTTTTTTGTACAAGAAGATTGGAAGATTCCTCCTTTCGGAGAAGGAGGCCGACTATTTGCCCTTCATTGGAGTCTTACAGTTACTGCTCAGCCAGGCCAGTCCTTCGAATAATCCATCTCCTGTGGTGGCACAACTCGGTCGAACAGACCACTGCCTGACGCCTCCAGCTATACGAGTGAGTTGTAACTTCTCCTGAACCTCTGCAGGCGTCATGCATCCCTCGACATCCTGTTTATTCGCAAAGACGAGCAGTAAGGCCTCCTTCATCTCCCGATCAGAGATGATTCGTTGCAATTCTTGTCGCGCTTCATCTATACGCAGACGGTCTGAACTATCAATGACAAAGATGAGACCTTGTGTACCTGTGTAATAATGCCTCCAGAGCGGTCGTATTTTATCTTGACCACCCACATCCCAGACATTGAATTTGACATTCTTATAAGTCACCGTTTCTACGTTGAATCCGACAGTTGGTATTGTCGTGACTGACTGATTGAGTTTCAGTTTGTACAAAATTGCTAGGCCAGTCAGCATACGGTATACATCTTTCAGTGAGAGTCGTCAGGTTGTGCCCGAATGCCAATTGGGGCATTTGAAGCGTTGGCAATTTGACTGGACTCTGGCTTTGGACATACTCGTCTTCCCTGCGGCGTCGAGCCCCAGCATCAAGATACGCATCTCCTTATTGCCAAACAGCTTCTGCATGGTCTTGGACAGATTGGCGCCCATGATGAAATTATGCTCGCTCCACGAATACCGACGGCTTGTTCACGACCTCGAGACCAGGGATGATCAATCGACTCTCAGGAGCCAGTACAGGCTGAGGTCGCTGAGATAACACAGGTTCTGGAGCAGAGGCAGACGGAGTAGATGGTCCGAACTTGGTCTGTTTATGCCAGACACGCTAGATGAATGTGAACTTTAGGAAGGTGATCGTGAACGCAGCACGGGAAGGACAAATCACGCGCAGGAATCCGCCTGCTAAACGACCCAAGGACGATATCGCTCCGGGGGATACGACCACTGTTTTATTGGCCATACTGAGAGAGTCTCCTTCCTCTGCAACCAGAATTGAGATTGCACAGACAAGAGGTTCGTGGCCATCACTGCCTCCGAGGGCCAAGCGACGAAGACAGGCATCTCGCAAACCAGGCTCCTGTCGATCATATCCCTCAAAACTCGGCGGAACAGATAATCCGCAGCATGTTTGGTGCTCTCAAATCCATACGCTTTTGCTGCGAAAGCATCTTGCCTCTCTCTTCCCGTCAAGCTCACACAAACATACTTGCCTCCCTCCACGATAACCCAGCGGCATTGCGAAAGAACGTGAAGCGGCTCGGTCGAGGCCCTGGCAGTGGAAAAGGCAAAACTGCTGGACGGGGTCACAAGGGTCAAAAAGCACGTTCTGGCAACGGTGCACCACGAGGATTCGAGGGTGGTCAGACTCCAATCTCGAGATTATTTCCCAAAGTCGGATTTCACAATAACGGCGAAGAGACTTTGAGTCCCCTCAATCTCGATCGTCTACAGTCATGGATCGATCAAGGTCGAATAGATCCTTCGAAACCAATCACAATGAAGCATTTGCTTGATTCTAGAGTTATCCATGGCATCAAGGACGGTGTGAAGCTACTTGCTCGAGGCAAGGAGAGTTTTGACAGCAAGATTCAAATTGATGTGACGAAAGCATCTGCCGAAGCAATTAAGATAATAGAGGAGAAGGGCGGGTCTATCGTCTGTACCTACCGCAATAGATTGTCCATGCGACAGTTATTGAAGCCAGAGACCATGCTGAGAACGGTTAAAGATGCTCTGCCCACAAGGAGGAAGGACGTCGAGTATTACTCAATGCCCGAAAAGCGAGGTTATCTAGTCGACAGAATCAAGGCTGGGGAAGTGATTGTCCCCGTAGACCCGATCGAGCGCGTGAGGAATGAAAAGTCGACACTCAAGATCACAGCATAGAAAGAGCCTGAGAGCAGCAGCAGGGCGCTGGTATTTAGCGCAGAGATGAGCAAATGTATAGCACTGGCGAGATGCCAAATCCATAAGAATCACTTTTGTGTGTCCAAGTGTCATAGTCATGCCTGCAGTTCCACAGACCATGTCATGTCTCGGACGGCACGGTTGCAGCCGTTGTTGACATCTGGAAAGAGATTTTCTACCTCAAGGTTTGGCGATGAATCTGTACATGCCCAAAATTGAACTCGTGAGGGCGCAACCGACGATGAATCCATCGAATGCCTCGACATCAAAGACATCACACCATGCCTGTCCAGCATCACACATTGTCCTGATGCCATCGAGATCCAGCCACCATTCTTCCTCCCTCATCTCCCGGTCCCTCGAATTCGCCAGTTCTTGACTCTTGGGCCGCTGATCGAGCAACCGGACATGTCTCTTTCTCTGCAACAGATCCTGTTTCTTCCGCGTCCAGCATTGGAGATCGATCAGGAGCGAGACCAACCATGCTCGATCCGCGTAGATTGCAAGATTCGCAAACCGAGCAGGTAACCAACCCAATTGAGACAACGTAAATGCGTCCTCTGAGAAATCTTCCACGAGACCGGCCAGGGCGCCCCCCAGATCCGACCACTGGATCCTGGCCTTCTCTGGAGACAGCGTCAGGAGATACTTGAGTGGTCGATAGACATTTCCGAGCTGCAGAATGCGACGCTCTAGCGAACACTGACCAATCAAGACTCGAAGTTTCCCCTTCAACGTATTCGAGATTCGGATCCTCTTCTGATTCGACGCGAGAACGACAAATCTCGCCAGATATTGGATCAATTTCAGCGCCCTGTAGCGACCGACAGACGTCGTCAAGATCTTCTCCATTCTCTCGAGCGGAGGTTTTGATGTGGTGGAAAGTCGCGAGTGGCTCCCCAGCGGGATTCTTTCCTTGGCCTATACCACCCTTCCTCAGGAGAGGGCATGCATTGGTGCAAGACCACTTGTGATTTTTCGGCTCATTGACCTGCTGCAACAAGGTCCTCGGGGACGAACAAAGGAACGGCAGAGATGCGTGTTCTTCTCGCTTTTCAAGATCTGATCCATGGTCATGGGGTCTCTGTAAGCTTGATTTGAAGCGCGTGGATCGACCTCATTGACTTGTGATGCTCCAGCCGCGGCTCGTGGTAAACACCGGCACAGTGCCACCTGAAGCGGGGAGGATCTTATCGGGCGCATGGACCACACAAACACACCTCTCAATTCAAGGACTCAAATGGAAGAGAGAGCACGACTTGTTTGAGCACAAGGTTGGTCTTGAAAAGTCGAAACACTTTTGTTAGATATAGCTTTCTAGGCTGCCAGAGAGGTACATTTGTCCCTGAAGCACTTCATAAATCGGGTCGCAAGATCTACAATTCGTCCTTTGCTACAATCTCGCTTTCATCCTCAAAGATGGCGTCCTTGGCCATCTGAGCAACCTTGGACGCAGCTCTGGCAGCTGCACCCATTGTCTCAGTGGCATCCTCCATGTCGACATCAGGATCCTGTGGCTTCAACTTGTGGGTTCCCTCAGTCTCGATGAATTCAGCAAGTGACTTCTCACTTCGGTCACCTTGATATTCGACTGGAGACGATTTCTTGCCAGCTGGGAACATCTTGAGAGTTGGGAAACCCTTGATCTCATCTGGAACGTCATTGAGAGTGGCGTCAATCTTGACAATGAGTAGTTTGTCAGTGGCATATTTGTAGCTTTCGGCGAGAGTTTCGTAGACTGGTGCGAGGTTTTTGCAGTGTCCACACTAAAGAATTAGTCAAGAAGTAAGGTTGCACGACAGACAGCAACTTACCCATGGTGCGTAAAATTCTACCAAGACATCCTTACTGTCGTCAAGAATGATTTCGTCGTAGGTGTGTCGTACAACTTCGTAGACAGCATTAGGCTGTTCTGCTGGGATTTCCTGTGATTTGATAGAAGGCTTGATCTTGCCGGAGGCATAGTCAGCCAAGAACTTGCTCAGAGTTTTCTCTGTGATCTCCTGGTCCTGAGGGAATGGGAACTTGGTCTGCTTGACAGTATCGTGAATTCCAAGTGCTGGCCATTTCTGCACGAGGTTGATAGTCTCGGCATGGGCGCCAAAGGCAACGGCATCGATAGTAGCGAAGTTAATCTTTCCCTTGTACTCGGCAGCCAGCTTTCGGACAAACTCTGCTAGAGTCTTCTTCTCCTCCTCGTTCGAATAGAAGACGTAGGCCAGGTCCTTTCCAGAGCTGATGTACCCCTGGTAGGTCTCCGGTCCGATCTCTCCAAGAAGAGGTAGAGAAGCAGTCTTGACAAAGTCCTTGATCTTCTCAGTCTCGAACGAACCTGTGTAAAGGTCCTTCATATCATCAAAGTCCTTGAAGATAACAAGCCCAGGAGTGGAAACACCATGTGACTTTGCCAAAGCAGCATCATGTGAAGCACCGAAGAGGAAGTCATCGCGAAGAGTGTTTGCCACAGCACTGTAGACGGCGCTCGACTTGGCGTCGTCTTCATCATAGAATGCTACGGCCACGAGTTTATCGGATTTCGAAAAAGTGTCGAGATTTTCAGAGGTAACGTCGGAGACGGCTGGAAGGGACTGTTTGACCATGTAAGAGACGATGGCATCAGCCTGTCGTGCTCCTCCATAAGTGCTCACATTCTCCTTCCCACGGAAGACTTTGAGGGTTGGGTACCCCTGCACACCTTGCGAGGCACATAGATCGACCTCCTCCGTGCAGTCGACCTTGGCAATTGCGATGTCGCCCTTGTTTTTGAGTTCGGTAGCAGCTGTTTCATACTCAGGGGCTAATTTCTTGCAATGACCACACTATTCACCGTCAATTGACCACTCTTGACAAAAGGATCTGGATGTATACTGACCCATGGAGCAAAAAACTCGACGAGAGCAAGAGGCTTTTCTGCAAGGAGCTTGTCGAAGCTTGCTTGGTTGAGTGTGAGCACATCGCTTGCAACAACCTGGGGCATTGGTCAGCCTTTCTGAACGAGAGATGACATCCTGGGGCACATACGGCAGAAGCCAACAATACTGGATAAGAGAACTTCATTTCCCTCGACAAGAACTGACTGGGATTGAATGATGAAGAAGTGAAGAGTCTTGGAGATTGTCGTCGAGGGGCGCTTATAAGGAGAGATGGGCCACGGGGGAGGAGTGAGGGAGTGGGTGATTCAGCAAGGCGAGTGGGCGGCTTCTGAGTGGAAAATTCGCCAGCTGGCAGATTCAGGCAAATCAATCTCTCGCAGCCCGCATTGCGCTTCACACAGATTCAATGTTTGTCCACCCTTTCGACCTCACCGCTCCCTCCACTGGGACAGTTCTCGTCCGTGGGGCTGCACATAGGAGAGAGTGTGGCACATTGAGTTCTTGTCTCGAGACATGTTTCGACAGTGCTGAATGTTGTTCGTGATGGTTCGCGATTGACATCTCACTCAAGTTTCATGTGAAGACAGACCCGACTAGCAACACTTGACCTTTCAGGTTGAATAGTCTTCCGTGCCTGACTTGCCACGTTCTATGCTCTTACCAAATACATGATGGATCAATCGAATATCTAGCATGCTCAAGTGCATTTGTATTGAAAGAAATAGACTGCAATTCTATATCTGTGCTGCGAAATGTCAATATTCGGGCCCGCAATGTGACATTTTGAATCTTGTTTCTCCATGCCCATCAGCTTGTCATCTTTTGCAAATAGATCAGAAAGACCATTGCTTTCAAATTTGCCATTCGCAGCAGACACGAGAGACAAGGTTCACAAGGGTGGCAGAAGTGACTCTGGAGAGCAAAGCTGTTGTCGAAACATGAGTTATGAAGTTCCTCGACGACGCATCTTGAGCCAAAATGATCTTGATATCTTTCAAGGCTCGAAAGCTTATGCAGATCTCCTCGAATGCATCGTCAACCTCAATCAATCGATTCTTGGTGCACCGAATGGAGCGGAGTGTGCAGTGTCGCAGACTATCCAGAGCCTTTTGGACATTCTCGAAAACATACGAAAAAAGATCGAAGCACATCCAGCGGTCGACAATGAGCAGTCGAGGTTTGGCAATCCCGCATTTCGAGATTTTTACGACGATGTCATGACGAGTGCGGCAGAGCTTCAGAGACCGTTAGGCCTGCCAGACGGCTCGGGTCTTGAAGTTGGTGGATATCTGACAGAGTCGTTTGGCAACCGCACCAGAATCGATTATGGCTCTGGCCATGAGCTCAATTTCCTCTGCTACCTACTGTGTCTGTGCAAGCTCGGAATATTGACTCTCGAAGACAACCGTGCCATTGTCCTAAAGGTCTTTTGGAAGTACATTGCAGTCATGCGTCAGATACAGTCCACCTATTGGTTGGAGCCCGCGGGATCTCACGGCGTCTGGGGTCTAGACGACTATCACTTCTTACCTTTCCTATTCGGTTCAGGTCAGCTTGTGGGCCACAAGCATCTGCGTCCGAAATCCATCCACGAAGCCGATCTGTTGGACATGTATGGAAAGGAGTACATGTATCTGGCATGCATTCAGTTCATCAATTCAATCAAGACCGCCAGCTTGAGGTGGCACAGTCCCATGCTTGACGACATCTCCTCTGCAAAGTCATGGGAGAAAATCAACACGGGAATGATCAAGATGTACAAGGCCGAGGTCCTGAGTAAAGTTCCAATCATGCAGCATTTTCTCTTTGGTTCCATCATCAAGGCCGGAGACGGCATGTCACCACCACCTGCATTGGACGAAGAAGGACAGGAGCATATACACAACACCTGGGCTGATTGTTGCGGCATCAAGGTTCCAAGTGCCATTGCTGCCAAGCAGGCCAGCGGTGAGCAGAAGATCAGGCGCATGGACTGGGGATGATGCTGTTCTTATAACTCTCGACTTTGACAAGTGTCACTTAACGTTTGACTCGAAAAGGCAATCTGAGAGACATTTTTGGGACTAGGACGGGCTTGATCGTACAATAACAAACAAAAGGCGACCATTTTGCAAGTCTGTCTTGGCTTGAGACATCAGGCTCTCTTTTTCGCCACGGAAATCTCCATCATCACAGAGACAAGGAATGCTCGACCTGGATTGACTCGAGGCAGAAACCTTCGCTTTGGGACATGCTAGATCTCGACGAACAAGTGATGTATGGTGACTTTAAGTAGTTTACATTTCGTCCTAGATATGAACCCATTCACGTATTGTCAAGTCCTTCTCCACCTTTTTCTTGGTGGCCTGTGGTAAGATTAAGCAAAACTACTCCACGTTCTCCTCCGCTCCACTTTTACTGCATTGCGCCAATGTTGTCGGAAGCCTAGAAAGCAATCCATCATACTACTCTGTCTGGCTTCCCCTTCTTCCTGAGGGATAGAAGACCAGCTTCTGGCAAGAATCGGACGAGGTTGAGAAAGAGCCAGTGCACATGTAGCACAACAGCTACAGGACGACAACAAGACCAAAAAATCCCAAGACCTCATGAATTCCTCCTCGCGACCTCTACCACCCACCCACCAATCCCTTCGCCCCACGACGGTATGTTTTCAAAAGTCTTCCTACAAACATGACTCTCACCATTCTTCCTTCACAAATTGTCTCTAATCATTGCGTCTAGGGATCAACCTATGCCCACCATCCTGCGTTTCCCAGACACTTCCAACGGACCGTCTACAGAGGCCAGCACGATCCATCGATGGCGCTCCGTCAGGGAGACGCTCGTGAGCCATTCGACGCATCGAGACAGAGTCCCGTGACATATGGCTATTCTGCACCTCTGTCGGCACCCCGATACGGCTCACATCCTTCCAATTCCAAATTATAGTAGTTGACAATCCCATGTCGTCATTGTGCAAAACATCTGTTTCGTACGTCTCTCGCGTTGCATTACTCATTCCATTTCGTCAGAAGGCCGTCGAGTCATCTGGTGGTCGATAGAACAAGGTGATCAATTTCATGACACGAATCATTGACCGAGACGAGCAGATAGATTTTTGTGATTAAGTAAGATATATGCTATACGTGCTGCCCTTATTTATAAGAATATACAGACCCCTCCAGGACGACGCCACTGTCCGACGACCTAATATTACAAGAGGAGTGACTCCATCACTGCTTCCGATGGCAGAATAAACATCTGCCTCAAGCTCCTTTCGCAAGGACACTGCTATACGACCTTCTGATGTGGGCAACAGCGTCCTCACCTGGGGTCGAGTCGTTCGAAGACAACCCTAATTGTGCATCTACCATCGCCGTGCCCTCGCCTGTGGTTGTCGAGGCTTCAAGAGTAGTTTGTGAAGCAGTCTGTGTCGTGATGGGAAAGTATCCCGTGGCAGTGCCCGCAGATGAGGCACTATGGGAACTCCTATCGAGTTCCAGGGGTGTGCATGGCCCAGGACTTGCCAGGGCCTGTAGTCTAGGCGACATGGGCAGATATGCAAGTTTTGTCGTGATGCCTTTTCTCCAATGCAACGTATTCGATCGTGCTTGGTGTTGTGAGAGTGTATTGGCCATGATTTGTAGTGATTTGGGAAATGAACACAATTGAAGTTGTGAAGTGACAAAGAATTGTCTCGCCGACACGACAGGGGTTTGGCTCAGTTCAAATTGCAGCTTGTGGATGTAGTGAAAGTCGAGTTTCAGGTGCTTTTCCCAACCTGTTGCTACAACGTGTGACCTGTGATGTGGAATGAAAGTTTCAGAACTGGATTGGGTTTGTGGGTTCGAGCTAGAGAGGGCGTGTAGTGAGACGCTACCACAAAGGGGGCTCGAGAGAGACTCGAATATGCCGATATATAGGTAGAGGTCCGAGTAGCGTTTGCGCTAGTAGACAGAGTGGGTGGACTCTTATGGCAGTCATCAGGGCAAATGAGATGATCTCACATCCTTCCCTGCTAGCTGCGTGGCGCATGAGATCGGGGATCGGGGATCGACCAAAACGCTGATCGAGAGCCGGTCCCAAGCACGCCTGAGCTGATTCAGGGGGGAGTTTGGTGCCAGCCCGCTGGAGAGCGACTCGGCGACGATCGGCCCCCAATTCACGGAAACAATTGCCCGTTTTCCGTGATGGAGACACAAGCAGATCCGTCACTCGGTTTCCCCGGATTTCCCCTCCAACAAGAAGTGCGCATGACCTCATCTGCCAAGCTCAATCTCATTTTACGGCAAATAGTACAAGAATATAGCGTCACATGAGATAATCATAGTCCCTTGGAACAAGCACTATGGTGGTACATGATATCTGCTCTATGCAACTCTACTTGTTCAGATCTGCACTGTATCATATCCAATAGTTACATATTCTGAGGTGGCATAGATTAATGGATAAACATTGTAGTACGTCATGCTCCTGCTGCCAGATTCAGACGAGCCACCTTGTACCTGAGCTCTTGGAGAGAGAGACACGACGAAACAGCAAGGCACTCTTACAATTCAAAAAGGCATCGAGCGGATCTTGATACCACTTTATATTTTGGCATCGGCTGCCAATAACTTGTCAATATCGGCGTAGAGCGACTCCGGTTTGGTCAGAGAGCTATATCTAGGTGACAATGTCAGTACAGACAAATTCGAGGTGTTTTCTTGCAACGAAGCCCTTACCTCTGAAATACGTTCCCTTGCTTATCGACCAGGAATTTCTCAAAGTTCCACTTGATTCGCGTGAGTCCAAGTAGACCAGGTTTCTCCTGTTTGAGGTAACGATAGACTGGATGGGTGTCGTTGCCATTGACTTCAATCTTGTTCATGACTGGGAATGAGACTCCATCTGGCGCACGGTCAGTCTGATATGCGCTCAGTCACTCCCACAGCTGTCTTTGCTTACAATTGACCTGACAGAACGAGGTGATGTTTTCGTTGCTCTCGGGATCCTGGCCACCAAATTGATTGCAGGGGAACCCAATGACCTCGACTCCTTGGTCCTTGTACTTCTTGTACAACTCCTCAAGACCGGCGAATTGTGGTGTGAATCCGCACTTTGAAGCAGTATTGACGATCAGCACTACTTTGCCCTTCAATTTGCTCATGTCATATGTCGACTTTTTGAACTCTGGCTAAGCTGGGTCAGATGGCAAATTCTCTTGCAACTCGGAAGGTAGACTTCAATGACACACCTTGAAATCATAGATTGTCGTTGCAGAAGCCATCCTTGAGGAAAATGCGCGGCGAAGAATCTTGTTGTAGACGAGCTCTTCAGGCTGCGCGATTGCTTGGTAGTTCTCGACTTGCTTTGCACTCAGGCGGTTTCAGCTATTTCTTTGTCTGAATGAGACACAGATGGGCGGGATATGCCGCAGGAGAGCATTACTTCACATGCGAATCGAGGCAATTCTAGGTCTTCAATGCCGAGCGCCCATCAGCCTTGGCCAATACGCCAAACGTCATGATCGGCCGACCGACCGACCGACCGACCGACCCTTCCGTGCTTGTCCGAGGGGACCGAAACCAGTTTGCAGACCAACAGACACTCACACCAAAATGAGTGTGGTCCGCTATAGCCATCTCTACCACTGTTGTACTCAACATTCAGTCTTTCATCACACTAAAAAATGGAACGAGATATCTTGACACCCTGTATACATTCTCGCACTCGCTAAGGATCTCGTCTGCTACATACTACTGAATAATTACATATCTACCCGCATCGTGCCTCCGATTTTGGCACAGATTCTTCGGAGTGCTTCACTGATACCATCTTCGTCGTCCAGACGATGCTTTGCTATACAACTGGCTACAATCCTGCTTGAATAGCCAGGTAAGAGGGAATTTGTTTCAACCTCTGCCATTTGTAGCACATCACTCACTTCTTCCGATTTCGGATTCTTCTCTAGCAGGTTCAGTAGGACACAACAACGCAATTGCATGGCGACCTCATGAACAGATGTCTTCGTTCCTTTCGCACAGTCGTCGTTGTTGAGCATCGACTTGAGCATGGCTTTCTCGAGCCAGTCGTTAGGTTCGATCATACTTCTTAGATAGAGGGAATTCGTCATAATCCTGGATTCCGCTGGTGAATAAAGCAACAATGTGCTTATCTTGGAGTCCAACTCAGAAGTAGATGTCACTCCACGCAACCATTCCCGCAAGATGTAATTTTGCAGTATTGCAGCATGTATCGAGGACAGCTGTTTCAGAGGTGTATCGATGGTCTCATCACTGCGAACATTGGCTATAAGCGGATCTTCGATGCCGGTCGTCCATGCCCAGATTGCTTGAAGAACCCGTTTCGATAGTAATTGATCCAGTGGAAGTTTGAGAACTGGACTATCTTCGGACGAAGTTGACCAGAAAAGAGAAACGCACCAGTGAATCAGACTAGTAGGAGCATATCCATGACATACCATAGCGAAGTGTATAGCACGCATTTCCTTTGGCATCTTGTAACCAAGTGATTGTATTGCAGACAGAAACAGTTTAGCTTGATTAATACACTTGTCCCCTCCGAGAAGTTGTGTTTCGATCAGCATGCGACATGCTCTTCTCCTTGTTTGAGCGTAATCTAAGCCTCGGTTTATGAGAGCATTCCATCCATTCTGCCCTATCATGATTTCCAGGCAGAGCACGAAACAGCCCTGGAGGATCCGCTTGAAGAGACCAGGTCTATCGCATGGCATCTCTAGCATTGCCGCCATATTGTCATGTATCGCCTGGCGGTTCTCTTGTACATCTTCCTGTAAACAATCGTCAAGACTTGACTGGCTATATCTCTCTTGTTTGGTTGGACTGTTTGTGGTTTTTACCAGAAAAATGTCCGGATTTATCACATAGAGAATCCCAGAAACTAGCAGGATCATCTTTACAATCACCAAGATAGTAGAACCAATTGAGACAAAACTCTTGGGTCTGGCAATTTGTTCGAGTCCACGTTTGTGATGTGCTTCCAGCGCGATGTCAGCTTGCAAGCCTGTCGCACACATCATGCCTGCTAGGCCACCTACCACAACACGAGACATGGTTTGGCTCGTCCTTGTTGCGGGCTCGTTGTGTAATTTAGCAGTCAATCTATTGATCTCCTTTTGCAATCGTTCGTTTTTGGCTTCTATCTCTTTTATATATTCAGTAGCCTGTGAGATAATCTTGCCTTTCGGATGTTTGGTGGACGAGTTCTCGGATTCGTGTCTTAGGGATGGAACAGCATCTCGAAGGTCGAGAATTTTGTCATTGAGATTAGACCTGTAACGTTTCTCTATAACATTGTGTGAGATTTTCGGGGGCCTTGTTCCCACAGAGGGCCGCTTCTTAAGGACGGTAGCCTGATGATCTGGGAGCTTTGAGGAGACCGTCTCACTTGAACAACTTCGATCTGTAATCTCTTCGTCAGATGAATCGGAATGTTTCCTTTTGCTCTTGGTTGTTAGCGAACTGGGATCCATGATATGAGCAATTTCAAGGTCGAAAGTACTTCCATCTACAAAAGTCCGGCCAAACTCTTGCGTAGTGTCAGATTGCTCATTCGTTGACTTTATTGACGACATGGACTGAGCGCCAACTATGTGGTCGACGATTGGAGATTTGTCGATTGCGATGGTTGGCAATTCCATGGAGAAGAGAGATTCAACATCGAAAGCGATATCCTCATCCCTCATCCCCCATGAGGACCACTCTGTATTAAGGATGTGTTGAAAGTCCTGACTGGAATCTGGACTCTGAGATTTTTCTGAACGAGACTCATAAGTGAGACTAGGCGGAGCGGCAGTCAGAAAATCGTCCATCTTCAGCGCTTATCAAGTGATCAACCACGGACCATATTCAATGCAGAAATATTGATGTATCTCGTACTGAGGAGTCTTGCCTTGACATCGATTTCGGACGCTGATCTTCAGGCAATTGGTGACGTGCAAAACAGCAGCAGATGCTATCCTCAGAAGTATACTGTCATAGCAAGTGAAGGCGACGGCTTTGCCTGACAAGCGAGCTCGGTCCAGTGGTCTGACTATGGTCTTCAGGATGATCGTATGAATCGTATTCTGGAAATAGAGCAAGTCGAGCAATTCAGCCAATTCTATCGTCAAGATCAAAAGTGACGTCGGAGAATCCGTTTGTGTTGCACGTATCAGTCAGGTCGGGACCATAGGGCAAGCTATAGACAATATAGGAGTGCGACAGAAGGTGGATAGTGCCTAGAGAGTATGCAGGAGGAGGAAGATGAGGGACAATCACGTTCGAATATCCAAGAACACAAGCGACAGTCAAGTAGGGCAGCTTTGCTGCCTAATATAATCCACAAATCACAGGATGTATTTGATTCTGAAAGTGAAGATGAGTCTTTGAACAGCTTCCAAACTCACTTACAGCATACGAGGCGGGACACGAATCGCTCGACTCACACAATCCAATCTTTTACCACAACCAAATCGATTGAAAGGACTTCAAAGCATGCTTATATCTATGCGATCGGGATTGCTCTACCAATATCGTTGGTATGCTTCACGGTGCAAACGGAACTGGCACAATACATTCAAACCAAATTGCACTACGAGAAGCCTTACTTCATGCTTTACATTACACACAGTAGCTGGTGGTTAAATGGAGTGGGAATGTGGATATGGCTGAGATTACGCAGCTGGAACACGAAATCATCAGTAATTACGACGAGGATGTGGAAAGATTGTGTCGATACAGCTGAGGTTCTGCGCGATCATGCGTCAACTGGGACCCGCAATCTATTTGTACACATGGCTTTGGTAATTTCTCTCTGCGGACTCTGCCTGACGATTGCTGGAGGGACATGGTATGTTGCAGTCAACTTGACCACTGCGGCAGATCTTACCGCCATCTACAATTCTTCGGCGTTCTTTGCATACGCATTCTCTATCCCAGTACTTCATGAAAAGGTACAGACTAGTAAACTCCTGGCTGTAGCGTTGTCAATTGCCGGTGTCGTGGTGATAGCATATGGTGATCAAAGTACAGGTAAAGGCGTTGATCTTGGCACAGGAAACAGAGCTCTGGGTAATTTAATTATCGCTATAGGAGCTGTCCTGTATGGCCTCTACGAAGTCTTATACAAGAAGTACGGATGTCCACCTGATCATTACGACCCCAACAGATCCATTCTTTTTGCAAATGCAATGGCTACGGGCCTAGGCCTGTTCACACTTTTTGTTATGTGGATTCCCATTCCTTTGTTACATTTCTTGGGCTGGGAAGTCTTTGAATTCCCTCCCAGGAAGGCTGCATTAGCACTCTTTCTATCAGTGGCAGCTAACTTCGTATACTCAAGCTGTTTATTAGCCATGATCTCGCTCACCAGTCCAGTACTGTCGAGTGTTGCATGCTTGCTAAGTATCTTCGTAGTTGCAATCGTCGACACGCACGTCACAGGAGAGGCTTTATCTGCTGCAGCGATTCTTGGTGGTTTACTAATCTCAATCGGGTTCGGTGTACTCAGCTGGGCTACTTATCACGAAATCCAGCCTGCCAATCAGCCAGACTGGACCGCTCAGGATGTGGATGGAAGCAGCGATAACGAGGAAAATCAAATACATGTTTAGTTGACTGCTGTAGCAATAGCGTGTAATGTGGGATAAAATAGAGTGCTCTGGATTCCTTTGCCTATAATCTGTTCCCCAACCGCGCAACTGGCTCGATGCTGTCTCTGGACTGTCCAGCTCAGCAATGTGGTTAGAACGAGAGCCGGAAAGGTGCGCGCGCTCGGTCAACTCCATCGTACTTCCAGGGAAATGATCAGCTCCATTCTGCTTGGAGGCTCTCGAGTTCGTTTGAGCTTATCTTATCTGTGGCAGGTGTCCTTTTTTTTCTTCTCCCGTGTAATCCTCCATAAATCGTCCCTGCTTACCTTGACGTCAGCACTATCGCGCACACCACTACACGCGTCGTGTTTACGGCATATACTTCGCCATACCTCCAACGATCGAGACAACTGAATCTGTTCCATAGCGCGATCATCAGTGCTTGTAACTTTGGCCCGGGTCGCGGATTGCAGTACAAGTTCCCAGTTCTGAGCACACGACACCTTTGCCACGAACATTGCTTGATTGCTTCACATCTGATCAACCAAGGCGCATCGAGACTTTCGTTCTCTCCAGCCTGAGATTGGATGAGCTTGACACAGCTTCTTCCTGCTCAGTCAGTTGTTTACAAATTTGACCAGAAGAAATCGTGGCAAGATATCAGCCAGGAAAAACTTGAATTCCGAGACGCCCAGATTCCCGTAGCATGGAGACTTGATCCTGAAGTCATCAATAACTTCCAAGGCTCAGATCTCCGAGAACTCATCGACAGCTCTACCATTCTAGACATACTCGAGAAGGAAATAACAAATATAACGTCTGTAGCGATTTTGGCTGACAGAATTGCTACGAAACACTATTCCGCTGAGCAAGTCGTGACGGCATTCTGCAAGCGAGCCGCTCTAGCACATCAATTGTGAGCAGACTTTCGAATCGAAAGATCTCGAGCTGACATAAAACAGGACAAACTGCCTGACAGAGATATTCTTCTTGGAAGCCATTAGTACCGCTCGCGAATTGGATCAAGGTGACATTAAAGGCGCTTTTCATGGCGTGCCCATATCATTAAAAGATCAATTCAATGTCATTGGCCATGATTCGAGCATAGGCTATGTCTCTGGTGCCGGGATGCCAGCTATCATCAATTCCTGCCTGGTTGAAAGTCTAGTTCAACAAGGTGGTATCATGTATTGCAAGACCAACGTTCCGCAGACTGTCATGACAGCAGATACGGTCAACAATCTTTTTGGGCGCACTCTCAATCCAGTCAACAAACACATCATCCCAAGTGGTAGCTCCGGTGGCGAAGCAGCCCTCGTCGCGTGCAGGGCATCCATATTAGGTATAGGAACGGATACAGGAGGCTCAATTCGTAATCCTTCAGCTGCCTGCGAGATCTATGGCCTGAAACCCAGTTCTGGCAGATTGAGCTATAAAAACGTGTTGAGTAGCAATGACGGTAACCCCTGCGTCATCTCTGTAGCCGGGTAAGGATGAATCACCTAAGACTGTTGGGCACTTTCTAACTGTCTAGACCAATGGCTACATCGTTAGACTCTCTCGAATACAGCATGGCTTCAATACTCGCTACCAGGCCCTTCAAATTCGACCATGATTTGGTAGATCTGCCGTGGCAGCCTGTGAAGCTCGATCCATCTCGCTTGAAGATCGGTATCATGATTGATCATGGAGATTTTCCACCTCATCCATGCTTCTCGCGGATCTTGGGCAATATCAGCCGAAAGCTTGCAAACCTGGGTGTCGCAATCGTTTCTTGGGAATCCGAAGAACTGTCAGTTCTACACCAAGAAATTGCAGACGTTCTCGCAAAGACATGTCTGATGGATGGGGGTGCCGATATTGCGAGACACATTGCCAAATCTGGCGAACCATTGATCCTCCCTGGTCTTGTGGACGAGAAGAATTGTCTTACCATCTCTGAATTATGGAAGCTGAACGTCAAGACTCGGTTGCTACGCAACAGATATCTCGAATTATGGCAGTCAGCCAGTTTGGATGCTATAATCTGTCCAACCAATACATTCGCCTTCCTGTCTGAAGCACAGTATGCGGTTAAAGAAGCCGAGATCGGATACACCGGTATCTTCAACCTTCTCGATTACTCTGTGGTCAATTGGCCTGCAGGCCCGGTCATCGCGGAAGACCTCACGCTTGAGCAGCTTGGATGGAATCTACAGGGGTTCAAAGTAGGATGTCAAGTGGTCACAGGGAGACTCCAGGAGGAGAAGGCGATCGCAATTACACGAATCATCGAACGCGCAATCAACATAGTGTAGACAACATAGCTCGCGCTCGCATTGTACAACATGAAGATTACACAGATTCAAGCATAAAATACAGTAGTATAGGCAGACATCGCATAGTACTAAGCATAATATATTAAATCTAATCTGCTCAGCCCTGATTGTGTCCGTGGTGCTCATTGCCATGCTGCTTCAATCTCAAGATGTGCAAATGTGCCAGCAGGGTTTTGAAGGAGCGCCGCAAGCACGGCACCGCACAACGCAGCCAGTTTCGGCACCAGGATGACCGGTCAATTCTAGCACAGCATGAAAAACAGTATGTCATACAAGGATACGAATGTCTGAGATATCCCCCGAATGTCGTCCTTGCCAAAAACAAAGACAATTTGCGATTGAACTCTGAGTGCAAATGAATGGTCACGAATTTTGTTGAAATTGGTGGCGCTGTGTAATTGCTTAAGCATTGCGTGTTTGCGACGCGACCAGAACGCGATTTTGCATAACCATCCTGGCCATTTTCTTGACACTGGCCTTGAAGACACGAAATGACAGATCTACAACCTTCTTTGAAACGTCGCAAGATGAGTGACACAGATATGCATGAGGGGCGGTCCAGGCCAGTCGTGGATCCCGATATCTTTAGACGGCTTCAAGACAGTATCGATCGAGATACAGTCTTCAAGGATGAAATCCGTGAGGTGACGAAAGACATAGATCAAATCAATAGGCAGATTACATTCGTACTTGGACAAGCACATTCCAAGAAAGCGGATGACTCGAGGTCACTCCTGGGACAGCTTGATGACAGTTTTTCGGCACTGAAATCCAAGATACTTGATCTAAGCACAATAGCTTCAAGGATGCCATACTACAAATTCAACGGCATGTACTCGAGTCAACTGCAGAGTGCTTCTTTTGCGGTCATTTTCAGCCATTGGCTGGGAGGGAACCTCATTCACAAAGACGAATCAGCGTATGGATGCTTGCTCAGCCTTGAAGAGGTCGGATCCGTCCTCGGTGTTAGGGTCAACGTTGGCGATGAAGATGTCTTTCATCTTACGAGTGAGGAGTATCTTCATTCTCTCATAAGCTTGATCAATGAATTGTCAAGGTTGGCTGTGAATTCTGTCACTGTAGGAGATTACGACAGACCTCTACTGATCTCCAAGTTCATTAAGGAACTATTTTCTGCCTTCCAAATATTGAATCTCAAAAATGATTCTCTGCGACGACGATACGACTCCATCAAGTATGATGTGAAAAAGGTTGAAGAGGTGGTCTACGATCTAAGTTTACGTGGTCTAACTCGTGATGAGCTGAACCCTACAGTCACGATATCTTCTTCGCCCGTAGCCTATCTAAAGGTCAAGAAGCTGACCGAGAAAGCCAGCTTGCCAACTCGTGGTTCTGCTTATGCTGCTGGCTACGATATCTATGCTTCAGAAGCATCTGTTATCGAGCCTGGCGGGCGAGGTCTGGTTTCTACAGGTCTTTCAATTGCCGTGCCTGTTGATTGTTATGCGCGAGTTGCCCCGAGATCCGGTCTAGCTGTCAAGAATGGAATACAGACGGGAGCCGGTGTTGTTGATAGTGATTATCGAGGGGAGGTTAGAGTCCTACTTTTCAATCAAGGTGATAAGAATTTTCAGGTCAACGTAGGGGACAGGATAGCTCAGCTGGTCCTTGAACGAGTCTATACGCCAGAGGTCCAAATGACAGACAATCTCGAAGAATCAGTACGAGGAGATGGCGGATTTGGTTCCACAGGAATATAATAGCACAGGAATACAGCATTACACAACAAAATTCTATTTGGGACATATTCAAACAGGGAGTGTTGTAAGACGGTCACATTGATGTGTCAACGGTGAGGCCAGCTATCATCTCAGGAGAAGTAGCAGATTTCAGACTAGTGCTTGAGACGCTTCAGTATCCATAACAAGCAATCTCCATGCCAACGATACACAACGTCTTCTTGCTGGCCAGGCCATAGAGATCTGAATGAATCTGACTGATAGGTCGAAGTATGGCGGAGCTCCCATGAAGAAACGGACATGACTCCGTACGGTACGCGAGTACTTGTAGATGGCTGCGATTAATTCAAAGCCATGACTCACAGAGAATAACTTGGAGCTGGCTGACCATTAAGACCAGCGAATCACTACAAATATTGCGACACTAGGAAGGGTTTTACTGCTGCACACACACTTTCATCCTTGTCGATATGACCTTTGACCTCGATGGGCTCGTAAGACCGAACATCCTAAAACTATTACCATACCGATGTGCTCGAGACGATTATAATGGACCGGGCTTCATATTCCTGGACGCCAACGAAAATGCCTATGGACCTTCTTTAGGGAGTGATTATCTGGATACCCAAGCTTTAAATCGGTATCCTGATCCCGGTCAGGTTCGCGTCAAGCAGCTGATTTGTGAATTACGTCAGGGAAATCTATCCCCCGAAAATCTGTTCATTGGAGTGGGCTCAGATGAAGCCATTGATTGTATAATCAGAGTCTTTTGTACTCCTGGTACTGATAAAATACTGATCACGCCCCCGACTTACGGAATGTATAGCGTTTCGGCAACGATAAATGATGTTGCGGTCGTCAAAGTGCCCCTCGATGCTGAGAATAATTTCCAACCAAAGACACCGGAGATTTTGGACGTCTTACGAAAAGACATGAGTATCAAATTGTTATTCTTATGCTCTCCCGGTAATCCTACGTCAAAGTTGATTGATCAAAAGCACATCAAGGAAATCTTGGAGTCCGGATGGCACGGCATTGTGGTTGTTGACGAGGCATACATCGATTTTTCTATTGAGGGATCATCTGTATGCTCATGGGTGAACTCATACCCAAACCTGATAGTCATGCAGACTTTGTCGAAGGCTTTTGGCTTGGCAGCAATTCGGATGGGCATGGCATTTGCTTCACCAGCTATTGCGAAGATCATGAATTCATTGAAGGCTCCATACAACATATCTACGCCAACAAGTGACTTGGCAGCCAAGGCGTTGTCAGCTGATGGCCTCAAGACAATGCGTAGCCATGTAGCAAGATTGAATGAAGCACGTGATTCTTTGGCAAGATCGCTATTAGAAATGCCAAATGTCAAAGCCATTATTGGCGGTACAGAAGCCAATTTCATTATGGCACAAATTCAGACAAACTCTGGCGAGGTGAGTAACGACCTCGCACTCAGAGTTTATGAAAATATGGCGCAGAAAAGAGGTGTCGTGGTCCGATTCAGAGGCAACGAGCACGGTTGCCAAGGCTGTTTGCGGATCACTGTGGGCATTGAGGAAGAGAATGAGATTCTCCTGTCTATGCTGAAAAAGAGTCTTGAAGAATGATGCTTTCTCCTTCTACTTTATGCAATAATCCAGACGATTGACCGGATGCAACGGCAGTCTGTTTCCCAAGTTCAATAATGACGGTTCTGGCTTTCGGAACAACCGAACTTACCAAAGAGCTCGTATAGAAGACATTGAAGTCTGGGCGGTTCCACCAGAATACTAGCCTTGATTTCTCACATGGCATTTTACTTGTAAATGAGCTTCGAAGGCTGCATGCTCAAAAGCTCTACCAGACATACTCCTGCTTGTAGCATATAGTCTTCTTAATATTGAGTGAATATAGACTAGATCTATTTATGCGTGCAGGTCAGTCGAGGCTTTTGCAGCGCCAGCGAAAGGCGAGATCGATCAATCGATCCATTCCGGCCGAAAAATCTCATCTCATCTCGGTATGGCAGTGCTTGCTGGGCAGCTCTGGAAAGCTGCACTTCAAAACCTCGCCTCCACACTGTCTATCGTATCTTGACGTGAGCCACATGCGCATGTGAAACGATTCGCCAGACTGATAAAACGATCACAGGTTGAAGCAACGAATCTGTCTTGACGACTGACTCGTGCGATGCATTTTGCTCAAGCTATAACAACGGACAAAAAGTCCATCTTACGACATCGAAAACATCTGCGAAAGCTAATTCACATACACCATTGTCGTACTCGACGTCGAGTCTAATGAGACAGGTGCGAAGTGCTCGTTTCTCAAGGTACTTCCATGTCGCGTTCCTGCCAAGGTCGAATCCGATGTCACGTGATGATGTCCCACTTACATTGTATACCGAGCGAAAGCGCCACTCTTTATCTGGTTGCCTAAGGCAACCGAAATTTTGGTTGAGTCCGTCAGAGGAAGAAAAGCCAGAAGCCACGAGGCGTCTGACAAGTTTAGATCTCGTACAATAGACATGTGATTTCGTAAGAGCCACACGAGATGAGTTCCACATGATCGTGTTACATCTCGAAAGGTGCTCCTTGCACCAGGGTACATCCGAGGATCTATACACATCCGCAAAATGTCATGAGGCGATGAGAACAGCTCTCAAGTGTATGAGGCAAGCCCGGTACAATACTCTTCACATAGAGCGACCGAGCGAAGCATGAAAGCGAATGGGACATGATTCCTTGTGAAAGCAAGAGTGCTTAAGCGAGGCCTCCTACTGGCAGGTTGGAAGCAGCTTAGCGATGCTGGTGAGTCTGGCTACTGGGAATGTCCAGGACCAGACTATGAGCGACGATTCAGCACACCAGGCCTCACACCACCACGAGTGAGTGTGAAGCATATGTAGCTATAGTGGAAGGTGGCTCTTCGGCGCCGAGAAGTTGGAACCGTAGCAAATCTGCCTAGACTCAAAGTTTAGAGGAGCCACGACAGATGGCTGTGGCGCTGATCAGCGGCGCAACCAATCTGGCTGCAATGCCGATCGGGGGCCCAGCAAGAAGGATCCACACACTGGATCGAGATCTCGGACGCTCCTCTGAGTTGCCGAATCGCGGTCCTCTGAAGCCCGCACAGCAGCAAAACGCCCTTTCTTTCCCTGTCACTGACATCTCTTCCTAAGACTCACGTCCACACTCTCAGGCGTCAGACCCATTCCTGCTCCCCGATCGCTTCCACCTCAACACCACTTCCCTCGCTCGTCGTCTCCGAGCTCATCTCATACGTCAAGTCTGCTTAAAGAGCTGCTCAACTGCTCTGCGCATTCGTGAGCGAACGAGATATACTTGATCTGAAAGTTGCAAACAACGCGTATCGCCGAACGAAAATTCGCACCAACGACAGAGCTTTCCAAGTTCGCCTCATTCTGTCGTATAATCGTCTACGAATTTGTGATTACTGATCATCCTCAAGAGTTTTACACAACCTCTTATGAGAGATGCTACAACCGGCAATGAAAAACTTGACCTGATTGCTGAAATAGCATCATCTAGGCCGATCATCGGCCTCAAGCGAGGCAGCAGTGGTGAAAGTTCAGTCAACTCAGTAAACTCACCTCAAGAATTATCGATCCATGGACTTCTCCAACCTGTGAGGAGTATTGCGTCATCAGCGGAACCGCGACTGCTACCCTCGATCGCAGAGCTGACCGGTGCTATCGACCGGAAGACTGCGCAGCTTCCACCACTGCCGAGTGTGCCAACCTATATCCGATCGGAATCAGCAAGGGGCTTGCCGGAATTCTCCTCGATCAATCAGGAACGGTCGCAGGAATCACAAATTGGTCCGTATCGTTCGCTTCTCGATGCTGCTCCTTATTCTTCTCAGAATGGCGACCAGGGTGGTCGTGCCAGAGACAGTCCTGGGGCAGGAATTCGATTTCCGGGGGTCCCGAACTTGACCAAAACATCATCTACCTTTGGCCACAATGATCAACAACATCGACAGTCAATATCACCAAGAGCCGAGAATACTCTCTCGCACTATTCAACTGAATCTACTACATTTCCCACATCTATCAGCGCCGTAAACCACGCCCTCGTGGAGAATTCCTTCCGACGTGACATGGAGCGTGTCGAGGAATGGGCATCAAGTCTGTATCACTTTGCTGCTGCAGCAGCACCAGGCATCGGGATTCAGGGGATGAAGCGCGCGATTGAGGCCATGCGACCCGTCCAGATGCCTTCTGAGGGACATTTCGACGATGCCATTGAGAAGGCCCAGACAATGCTTTCTCTTCTACAGAATTGGAAGAGCAGTGAATATGGGCGGGCGAGACTTCCGGCAGAGCTGGCTCACGACTATTCTTCCTCAACCGCCGCATCTTTTAATAGATCAAATTCGGATGCCTCACAGTATGGCACGAATCTTCCTGTATCGCAACCCATAATGGACATGGCGGTTTCAAGAACATCATGGGACTCTGTTGATACCAACGCGATGAAATACCGAAAAAGATCTACAACCAAGCCATT
Organism: Taphrina sp. SM11; assembly: GCA_004000165.1. Taxonomy (NCBI): domain Eukaryota; kingdom Fungi; phylum Ascomycota; class Taphrinomycetes; order Taphrinales; family Taphrinaceae; genus Taphrina; species Taphrina sp. SM11. The sequence continues at coordinate 104,295 of RHDT01000098.1, read as the reverse complement.
GAGACCGGCAAGTCCTCCGAGGGCAGCGGCACCCTTGACGACTCAAGGCACCGCAGTCACTCGGACAGCACCACCAGGAAGATGTCATTCATGTAATATATCAGAAACTCCAGAATGGCGACGAGGCCCCGACGGAGCTCGAACTCTATGTAATGCTTGTGGGTTGCACTTTGCAAAGCTTACGAAGCGGAAACAACAGTCCACTGATCAGATTCCGTCGACCTCAGGACCCTGAAGAATTGCTGAAAGGATATAAGGAAGAACAGGAAAGCTTAAACTTTTGGGGACCACATGAGAAGCGTTGGCTGTTGAAACTCGAAAAGCTGTTAATCACATTGTTTTATTGTAGCATATTGTCACATTTCAAGATAGGAATCTAAAGGTTCTTTCGAAGTTGTTTTTACGCCATGAACTGCGAGTGCAGTTGCACAGACCCAACTTGAGCTGCAGATTTGGCGAGTGCGACTCAGGAATCAATTGTGTCATGCTTCATGCTTATTTGGCAGTGAGACAGATTGCGATGTCGAAAATTGACTTGGACGAAGCGTGCATGCCGTCGTCTAGCTGCGGAGATGTGAGACACGGTAGTAGACACATGGTAAATTCATGCGCAAGAAATTGTCTCTGTACAAACTCAAGCAGTACGGAATATTTCAATGTCCAGATTCATTCGTGGCATATAAGCACGAAAGGATGCAGACGCGGCCCCTGGTACATGTATGCACATTGAGGAAAAGGAGACTTACTGGCGATATTGGCCGAAAGTGGTGGACTGACGGGCCAGCGAAAGTGCCCAAAAGCCAATCAGCCAGCAAAGGAGATCGACCTCCCGTGCCCCTGTGATCACGAAAGTTCTCCACTAATGCTGAAGTGCTCCCTACATTCCTCAAGACGACTTCCCCTGTACTCACTAGAGCAGCTCCTGCATAACCATACATCTCTTTATACAAGCGCTTGCATGAATATTTCTATAGATCACAGTTCGTGACACAACCACCTCTGACCTTCGTCGAAGCAGCACTCAGCAGCCTAAGCATACATACACACACTCTTTCTGTTGCCTCTGTCTTTCTTGTGGTCCTGGTAGATCACAGCAGACAGCAGCCATTGTCCGTTACAACGCATCAGCTCTTCGCCTCGGCACAGTCAGTCACCCCTACGCGTAAATTTGCACGAAATCATGTCTATTGCTCCGGATTCCGCCTTTGCACAGAGTAGGCGTCCAAAGAATATAGGCCTTGTCATTGATGCCCACATATCTATGATTGGAGAAGGTCAGAACGCCGGTCGATTACCTCCTCTGAAGTCACCCCGCGGACATCTCCTGGATCGCATCAGATCCACGCCTCGAACCTCGAAATTCATCCCTCAAACAATCTCTACTGTGGACAGTAACACTTTGACAGATGCATTTGAATCACAACCGTCTCACTCGACACCTCCTGCAAAGGCCAATGTGCTGCTCGCACCCGAGCACGATCGTTCACAATCTTTGCCGCCCTGGGAGTCAGGCGTTCGAGCATCCAGCCAACACCAAGACCCAGCAAGTGCGGATCAGCTAGCGATTCTGACCCAGAAATTGAGACAACAGCAGGATCTGCTGGCGCAACAGCAATATCTTCTACGACGGCTGCACCTTCAGCAGGCTGCAGGTTGTCCTGCTACCCCTCCCTACACACCTACATCTGGTGGGCAACGCCAGTACCACTCATCAACACACTCAAGTTATGGTGCAAACCCTGCTAATGCTGTAATGTATAATCAAGTGACAGGGCAATTCATGACATATCAGCCAAACATGGTCGATGCACAGATCAGTACCCCCCTGCAGAAACATCGTCAAGCATATAGCACTCCAACTTCGATACCTAGACCACAGCACGTTCAGAATATCTCGTCTCTCCAGAAAGATAGCTTGCAAAGACAGCCCAGGGGACCTCCATCTATGGACATTCTCAGCAAGGACACAGCGAATAACCTGAACTTTGGAAGCCGCACACGCCAGCGGGCGACTCAGATCCTGGAAGCTGGTCTTCTTAGGCGGCGGAACAGCCCTGGACCACATCTCTCAAGGCCTTCTAGTCGGACCAGCTCCAAAAGTGGTGGGACCTTAGGATCCATCGATGAAGCATTTCCTGTTATGACCCTCGAATGACGAGAGATGGTCCCGAGGCACGAATGGCATTCGGTAGTGCAATCACAGTGCATACGTGGCTAAGTCTAAAGTCGTGTATACCATGAATCAGTGTTGCCCATTCTGTGCTTGTGATGCTCCGCTTGTGACCTACCCGGCGAATGTCCAAGTCGAAGAACACAAATGTGAACTTTCCTTGTCTTTGGACATGCATTATTCTGTACAATCCATTTGAAAGACTCCTTGTAAAGATCTAAGGAGATTATGATACTAGTAATACGGCTACAACATGTCATGACATTTGTTGCCAAGATTAGAATCACCATGCCACTGTCAGTAGCATGAATACCAGATCATTCCCACCTCAGCTCTATGCCCAAGTTGAGATCATACATTTCTTCATCTTGTCTAGTCGACTTACACACAAACATATGATCCGGCAAGGAATACACTTTCTGGCAAAATCTGCCTCACTAGCCCACACTCTCGAGCTCTCTCAGCCTGCCTAACGAAAGCTCGTTTTCGAGCATCAGCGACAGTGCCATCTTTTGCTTTGAGCTGGGCAAATGACGTGTTGTGTTCCTTCATTAAGCTAGATAGAACTTGCTGTGCTTGACTCCTGCTAGCCAGTGAGCAGGAAGACTTTTTGTGGTGACAGCAATAGTCTTATGGTAGACACATCATCAGACTACACTCAGTGGTATGCAACTCCGTGCAGCCTTGATGACAAAGATCACATCTGGGAACAAAGAAAACACAGAGCGGCCCTCCTCATGCGTGACTGACACGTCGCCAAAAAAGCCAATCCAAGCGACCAATTGACAGCGTGTAGCAAGTGGTACGTTCAAGGAAAAGGTGTCGTAAGGATCCGCTCGGATCGCCACGTTGTTCTTGTGTAACGGCCAGTTTCAGAGTCTGTGCACGATCCTGGAGGTCGACCTATATAGTGCAATTTCTGCATATTTGTATAAACCTCTTGCCGCCTTCTCTGACCTCGTCATGCCCTGTCATGAACAGAGATTCAAGGCAGGATTAGACACTTGTAAACCATCCAAATCTGCAGCGAAGAGGACCCCTTCGAAACTCAGGAGACTCGAACGAAGATCCTTCGAATGGACACCGGAAAAAAATCAAGAATTAAAAATTTCTCGGTGAGAATCCTTCAGAATTAGAGTCAAGGCAACAGGCTGACAGTATGAGACCATTACACACGTCCTGTAGCCATTTTACATGGTCAGTATCAATTTTCGGTATGGAAATCATGTTTACAAAATTATATTTTCTCAGATCTGTTATGTCTTACTGAGGTCCCATGGCGTAGTTGGCTATCGCATTCCCTTTACACGGGAAAGGTCTCCGGTTCGAGCCCGGATGAGATCATTTTGAAGACAAGAAGCAGAAGAAATCGACGATTAGATGATTTTGTGGAGCTTCCATTAAAATCATCGCAAATGCGCATTTCTCGGTGTATTTCTGCTTTTTAAACGACCTACGGAAGCGAAGAGACCCAGGAATCCATGGCTATGCAACGCCGGACTATTGGAGATTCTTTCCGGGGTCTTTTTCTATGTCAAAAAAAAAGCCCTGACGAAATTTAAAACACATCTCAATTTTGCACGACATTGGCAAATTTCGAGCTCGGCAAAGTGACGTGCATGACGAATGACATTCGAGAGGGAGCTTCAGCATTCATCTCTCTCAATGGAATGGGCTGATCACTTGGTGTTTTTCCAACATGTGTGAATCGTTCGCTGTCCGATGGGTATTTTTGGGACCAACTCAAGTGTGCTTGGAAAACCCCCGTGTAGGGTCTCTCGATTCACCTTGTGATGGAACCAGTGCATTGAGAATTGCTGGTCTCCGTAGACAGCTGCATTCTTACATCTTGATGACTTGACTTGGTTTGCATTGAAAAGAGCGGCACATCTATACACTTTAATTTTCCCACCAACACCGGATCAACGTCCTTGAGTCATGATTTGAATCAAGAGTCCGTTGCTGGTATCTGTGGGTCGGGAAGAAGAGTCATAATTTCCGGTAAAAAAGTTCTATTGTTGCGAGATGGGGCCCTCGAGTAACCTTAAATCAGCTTGGGCCACCAAGCCGCACACGTCATACGAAAATGCCATACCTTGCACCGCATCAAAGCACAATAGATCTCTGATACAATAACTAAGAAACCCCTCACCCTCTTCGAAAATCAAAATGTGCATTTGCATTCCACCACGAATAGTTGTCCGACAAGACATGGAGCAAAATAAAAATGGAGCAGCAGCGAATCGAACGCTGGACCTTATGCATGCAAAGCATACGCTCTACCAACTGAGCCACAACCCCAGATCCTATTTTGGAAATTGATAACATTATACATGATGTAACACATTATAAATGTGATTACAGGCAATTTTCTTTGAATCTCAGCAATACTGTGCGAATGGCATAGGAATTTCATGATGCATTAGTATAGATATGAAATGTCAAGCAGATGTCTTGACGGTACTTTTGGCTAGCCTAACAAATTCCTTGATTTTCTCGAGGTCCTGCTCTCCATTCGTCTCGACACCAGAACTGACATCGACGCCGATCGCACCCGTCTGACGAATCGCTTCGACCACGTTGTCCGGTGTGAGTCCTCCGGCCAATATGACAGGTTGTATCCTCTGATGATGAGGACCTTGTCCCTCTTGCTGGACGATCTCCCTGACCCTGTTCCAGTCCAGGAGAGTCCCCGATCCGCCTTTCGTGCCGTCTTTGCTCGTTGCGTCGAGGACTGGAATGGCATGGTAGCCTGGTCTGTGGATGGCGTTGCCCGGGGGATCGGGAGAGGTGTCGAATGCCCTCAACACGGGACCTGGGATCAAGGCTGCCCATTCAGTCGGTTCGTCGCCGTGGAGTTGTACAATGTCGAGTGGCACGGAATGCTTCAGGTGTAGGATGTGTGAGAGCGGTTGGTTCTGGAAGACACCGACGAAGAGCGGTCGTTTCGGATGTCTCGCAATCATGTCGACATGGTATGTAAACCAATCGTCCTGTCGAATGCATTCAGCTTCTTGATGTTTGCTAGAGTTTTGGGTCGTCGGTCGAGATTGTACACGACTCACAATTTCCGAAGCAGTCTCCAAGGACACAGTACGCTTGCGATTTTCGGCAAAGATCATTCCAATCATGTCCGCACCTGCTTCAGCAGCAGCCATAGCCCCTTCTACCGTTCGAGTACCGCAGATCTTCACCAATGGCGCCGTCGATTGGTTCTGATTCAGTCCAGTCGTTCGATCTTTGCCCAGTAACTCATCGATGAAATTACCCTTGTCCGATGACCGCATGAGAGCCTCTCCTACAAGCACTGCGCCGACGCCCTCGCCGACATATTTTTCGACGTCCGGACGACCAGTGATGCCAGACAACGCACACAGTGTGACACCCTCCTTGAGATCCTTTGCCAATTTACTCGTCGTCTCCAGATCCACTACAAAGTCGTGCAGATTCCGATTATTTACGCCAATGACCTTTGCACCCAAATGCATGGCAATCTTCATCTCCTCTTGGTTGTTGACCTCCACCAGTGGTTCCATAGAGAGCGTTTTCGCATAGCCATAGAGATCAAAGAGTTGATCCTCGCTAAGCATGGCGACGATGAGCAAAACCGTATCTGCACCATAGATTCTAGCTTCGTCAATCTGATAACGATCGACGATGAAATCTTTCCGAAGCAATGCCGGGCGATTTGGGAGAGTAGCGATGGCGTCTCTAGCGGCTCTCAAGTCATTCAATGAGCCTTTGAACCACGTAGGCTCCGTCAACACAGAGATGACACTTGCCCCTCCACGAGCGTACAAAAGTGCTTGGGAAGCAGCGTTTGCGCTGAGGTCAATATTACCCTTGGAGGGCGATGCCCGCTTGATCTCTGCCATGACAGCCGGTTCCGGAGCATTTTGACGAAGTCGCTTCGAAAAATCAATCTGTGGTGGAGCTATATTCAGCCTCAATAATGTCTGTAGATCTGTTGGCGTACTACCAGGAGTAGCCTTTGCTTGCGCGATATCAATCAAGCGTTTTTCGTGAATGGTCTCCAGAATGGTCTTCTTCGGGCTTTCCTTATTCTTCAATGCTTGCGATCCATCAGCCACGCTGTTGCTAGACTCAGACAGACGCCTATGTTCTGCCCATGTACCTGCTTGAATCTGGAGGAAATTCTTGAAAAGCATTTTGCCACTTTCAGAGAGGATGGATTCGGGATGATATTGGACACCCTCGATTGTGTATTCTCTATGCCGCACGCCCATAATGATACCTCCTGGTGTCCAAGAGGTCATCTCCAAGCACTCTGGTAACGTCGTCTTGGTACCTGCTAATGAATGGTATCGAGTGACTGCAATATTCTGTGGAACCCCAGCATAGATTCCCTTTCCATCGTGCTCAATCTGACTCGTCTTTCCGTGCAGGATCTCTCCAGTCTGTTCGACCTTGCCGCCAAAGACGGTGAACATGCATTGCTGACCCATGCATACACCCAAGATGGGGATTTTGCCTGCAAAATGCGAGATAGCTTCAGATGACACACCAGAATCGGTGTCTGGATGGCCAGGACCCGGAGAAATCACCAATAATTTCGGACGCATTGCTCGTAGATCATTGACTGATATCTTGTCATTCCTGTAGACCTCAATCTCTCTGTCTGTGATGGCGGAAATGTACTCGACAATGTTCCAGGTGAATGAATCATAGTTGTCGATGACAATGATATCATGTTCCTTGACCATCTGCCGCCTGGTCCTCTGCAGCCCTGCCCGAAAACCTCAAGTGAGCGATTCGTAGACGATTATCTATCTGACTGCTGGGGGACCCTGTGCTTGCGTACTTTTGTCTTGAGAGATGCCAGATGATTAGGGATGACTCCCTGAATGCTTCTCATGCTGTGGGGGCGCACAAATTTCCAACCCGATAGAGCCGAGAGAATAAATTTATTTCCAAATATTCCAGAGCTGCGACACTCTTCAATAGACCTACAAGGCTTCTGACCGAGTCGATTTTTCATAGTGAAAACACTATAGACGCAGGCGCACCTCTGAGATGGCAAATCCACGTCAGAGACACAAACAGAGGACCTCACGCGGAAAATTGACGAGACGAACCGGTGACAAGCTAAAGAAAGTCAACATTCAGGGAAGTGCCATCATAGCAGCTCATTGGGACAAGACCCAGACCCTGAAACAGAACTACAAGAGACTAGGCCTCGTCTCGAATCCAAACATCAATGCCTCGAGTGGAGGGACGGAAAAACTATACCCGAGCACACCTCAGGAACAACAAGTCGATGAAAACGGTCTCAAGGCAAACGAAGCCATCATCAGACGGGATGAGGCCGGTAACGTAATTGACATTGTCTACAGCAAAGTGCTTGAGGCTCCGGAACAGCCGACCGATTCCGAGACGACAGAGGTCATCAAATCTCTCGAGCAACGAGCGACAGAGGCCAAGCAGACCCCACGAGAAGCTAGTGAGGGGGAGCGAGAGTGGCTCAAGAGACTCGTCCAAAAATACGGCAAGGACTATGTCAAGGCTGCTCGCGACCGGAGACTTAATCCCATGCAACAGACAGCAGCAAATATTAAGAAGCGAGCTGAGAAGTTGATGAGCTGAAATAACTGCATGGGACGTCAATTTTGGGATTGGGCAAATTCTTTCAAGAGCGTTGGGCGAGTGTCATGAGCAGGTAATCAGTCTCTACGTTATTTTGAATTCATTACAAGTTACTTCAAGTTTATGACGCCGTGCTGTGCGAGTGCAAATCTATTCGTTCGTGAAAGTGGTTGCCCTAGAAGAACAAGGCCAGAGCGGAAAGGAGGATGACGGGACCGAAGGTCAACTGCAAGGCATCTGAGCGTGCTGTGGTAGACGGCGAATTGGACTGTCCGGGAGACGTCGAGCTAGCTCTTCCAGAAGTGGTGGCACTGCTCGTCGGGGTGGCACTCTTTGTGCGATTCGTGGCAGATGTCTTGCAGGCGTTTGCAGTGGATGCAGCGACACAAGAAGCGAGACTTGCCTTGTAAAACACGAGAGGCTCTCCATTGCTGATGGACAATTGCATGACGCCGTCTGTCGGCACGGTACTCGAGGAATTTGTCCATAGCTCAAGAATGCTTTCGCCAGCCCAAGGAGTGTTGACATTCACGGCCTTGTTGCCAGAATTAGCACCATAGTTGGAGGTGATGACGATAGAATCGCCCTTCAAGAAGGACACTACATTCGTCGGTGCATTGTTTGTGAGGGCTGTCATTGGGACGGGCTGGTAAGTACCGTTTGCGTAGATCATGGCCTTTCTGAAGCGGTTGAGTGTCTTTACCCAGCCATACTCCGATGTGGATGTGGAATACTTGGAGGTCCACATCGCTTCTCGGTTCGCTGGATCCGAATCGCCAGAGAAGCCTTGTTCGTAGCCGTAGTACAGGACGGGGATGCCATCATCAAGCATAGTGTAGGTGATGGCGTTGTGTGAGAGGGTTTGGTCTTTTGTGTAGGCCTTGAAGCGTGGCAAATCTTGATTTTCGATAAACGAACCGAGTAGAGTGGTATCAGCACACAGTCGGGCAACAGAGTCAGCTGTGGTGGTGACGAAGTCTACAGAGCCTGTACTGCTGTTGAAGCCACCGACTATTGATAATCAGTAAATTGTCATGCAAAAACTAGGATCAGTGGGAAGAACACACCAATTGTCTCCCAAACTGGAAAGTTGAGCAATGCATCCAGTGCATTGTGCTGATAATTGCACATGACTGCCGGATCGCCAGTGTACACCTCGCCGAGGGCGTATGCTCCCGCTGCATCGTTCCATGGTCTCCAGAACTCCTTTTTGATGGACTTGACAGCATCCACCCGGAGGCCATCCACGTTGTATAGCTGAGTAGTGTTCTTCACAAACTCGAGCAATGTAGCATTCACGGAAGGCAGGTCTGTGTTGATGTCCATAAGGGGAACATTCTGGTCTCCCATCCAGCCTAGATCTCCTGTCAGCAGTCTTTCTTTAGTCGGTAAAGTCGATGTAACGCACACTGGGTAACACTTGTATCATTTGTATAATCGACCCAACAAAAATTGTGGAATTGCGAGGCTTGGTTGAAGGGTGTGTAAGAGCTGAGATCGATATTCTTGGTCGGACCAGAGAGACTGGGTGTCGAGCTCACTTGTCCGTGTGCAAAGTGGTTCGGCACATTGTCGACCATGAGGTACATGTCTCGTGAGTGCATCTCGGTGACCAGGTTCTTGAGGTCCTGCTCCGTGCCAAAGTATGGATTGAGCTGATCAAGGTTCTGGGTCCAGTACCCGTGATAAGCTTCGCCATAGGGAGTGTTGCCATCTATGTTCTTTGAGATTGGCGAGATCCAGATGGCATCGAATCCCAGGCCCTGTACATAATCGAGCTTGCCCTGGAGACCTTTCCAGGTCCCGCCACAGCGTTGTCGAGCAGTTGTGTTGCATACAGCAGACGTCGATCCATCGTCGAGAGCAAACCTGTCTGTCACAATTTGGTAGATGCTCCGAGATCTCCATTGATCCGGAGTTGCTGCAAGAGTCGTGGTCAAGAGTATGCTGAAGAGTGCTCCCACGCCAGGTAGTCTCGAGTGTGCCATGATTCACAGTCGTCGGGAAATGTAAGAACTGTGAAGATGCAGTGTCTGAAGAGACAGAACCGATGGAAGACGAGCCCTCAGGAAGTCTGGGAGAAGGCGAGGAGGATTCGTGCGAGGGTCTTGTTGATGGAATTCTCACCTTTTGTGTGTTTGTGTGTGTGGCAGAATTGGTGATCTCCTGTGGGCCGAGAATCTGCCAGAGTGCCGATCCCACAAATAGAAACGATCTCCTTCCAAAATAGAAATCTCTTCTGATCCAGCCAATCTCGCCCCCATCTCTACCCGCACTTTAAGCTTTCCTCCCGATAGAGAAAGTCTCGACTGTCGCTGTCTTCCGCGTTAGAAGCTTGTGGCATTCTGTCCCCATTCTCCCTAAAGGCATCACAGGGTAGACTGCCAGGTGACAAGCACTGCGACGGTGGTCTAGAGAGGGACGGGAGCATGTCGGCCTTTGGATCCGTTGGAATTCCGCGCTCGATACCGGCGTTCAGCGAGCGGGCGAGGAGTGCAAATCATGCCGACGATGCAGAATACGAGGTATGACCCATCAATGGAGATGATGCTTGCGTGCTGATTCATGAGCGACTCAGAGGAATTGCACAGAGGGAAGCAAATTTGAGGGGTCAGTGTTTCGAGGCCTCCAAGGCGGCTTACGCACAAGGGAATGGATCACTTGCACATGAAAAGAGCGAAGAGGGAAAGGTATGTAGTATATGCAGTCGAGACTCTACCGTGTGCGAGAACTCATGCGATCTAGAGACATGGTGCAAACATGGAAAGGGCAAATATGGATGCCGCTCTCTATGTCTTTCGTGCGAATAATGCGGAATGTGATGAGGATGAGATTGATCTTCATGGACTCCACGTTGAGGAAGCCAAGTACTACACGGAACAGAGGATCATTGCTTGCAAGCAACGCCGCGAGAATCATCTGCACATCATTGTCGGCAAGGGAATCCATTCTGTGAATCACATCCAGAAGATCAAGCCGGCAATCGAGGAATTGTGTCAGAGACATGGCTTCCAGTATTCCACAGAACACAATGAAGGCCGAATCCTCGTGACACTCCCCGTGGATGGTCAGACAGGTTTCCTGGCACCTGGGTCCGCAGGACAATACGCCGGCGTGCAACAACCCCAACAAGCCTATCATCCCCAGATGCAGCCTTCTTATGGGCAAGGAGGCCAGCAGCAACAACAACAACAACAACACCATCAACAGCAACAACCACAAGGCGCACAGCAGGCTGCAGGCTGGGAGCAGTACAATACTCCCCAGAACCGCCGAAAGGCAATGGGCCTCCTCCAAAAGCTCTTCAGGATGTTCTGTCGCTGAGATTTCTACAGTCTCCTGACCAACACTTCTCTCACCATGTATCGTCCATCCCCGTGGGACCCAAGCTCAACCCTGCCTGTCTCTGTACCCAGATCGTCACGTGGTCGACCTTATTTTATCATTGAATTCCATTGCCGAATATGCTAGATGTTCATATGTACACAATCCATGATTATACAATACAGAGAATTCTCTGAGAGAATTCTAGACGAGATCTACTGCTGATGCTATGCTGTGTTGCACAAAATAAAACCAAGGCTAGACGATGTCAAGCGCCGGACTTTTTCTATTCTTTTCAAAGATCAAATTCACCGCCACTGCTCATTGAGAAACTCGACAAAGAGAACCTTCATCCGAGCCGTGCCTCCGACCATGAGATTCTTGTTGATGCCGATAAACTGTCGTCTGAGCCGTTGCAGGGCGGCAAGGCCGATGGTCTGCTCGGGTAACGTCAGGGCGTGCCCGTCCACGAGGATCGAGCCACCGGAGACTCCCATCTTCTGGGTGTCGAGGATGAGGGTGACGATGGAGCCAGTGGCCCGGTCGAGTTCGTAGAGATAGTCGCCCTCGACGGCAGGCTTCATCAGCGTCGCTGCGTTCGGGCGGGCGACCCTTTTGTTGACGAGGGCGTCCCAGATGGCATCGACCGGTGCCGTCTCGTCCTCGTGGAAGATGTTGAAACAGGGAGAGTCCCAGCGAGTCATGGCGTTTGGTTCCTCGTACCGCATGATGAGTTCCTCTAGGACCTGTCCACTGTAACCTGCCCCTGCAACAGCAGCAGCAGCGGGATCTCCATCGTTACGAAGAGTGTTGTATCGCTCACATTGCTCCGTCGGACACCCGACATGGACGAGACAATGCGGCGTGCCGAGCGCCTTGGCCGAACACGATAGTTGATAGCGAAAGCCCTTGATATAGTTCAGCCCATCGCAAATCACGATGCACTCCTTTCCCAAGTGTCTCTCGACAGCACTAAACAAGAGTCCCCGAGCCGCCTTTTCCGTCCTTGAATTCGCATAGTCGGCCTTGTCGATCCCGAGCATTTCATCGTTGATCAAGATGCAGGTCATCTTGGAGACACGGGCATCTGTCGAATTCCTGATTCTGTCCTGAATCTCTGCCATGATTCGTTCGGCCCATCGTGTCTTGCCTGATGATGGGAATCCCGTCATGGTAAGGAGAGGCATGGCTTCACTGGCCAAGGACCCGATCGAGACGTCCTTCAACACAACTTGTTTTTTTGACCTAGCTTCATCAGGGAAATTGTGGAGAACTTCAGAAACTTTCAGTCTGGGCTCCTCAACTCATACACTGTGAAATGGCACAAATAGATTCCAGCAGGTAGTTTCAGGCAAGTTGCGATGGATGATACAGCTTAAGTACTAGTCTAATTCGCTCTACCGAGTGACATATTCTCAAAGTCCGTGAAAGAGGAGAAGTATGCTATCTTCCATAGATCTGTTAGCCTGGAAAGGCCGGCAGTTGGTCTCGAGGTGGCTATGGCCAAATTTGTACAATGTCGACATGGAAAGAGCTCCGATGACCAGCACGATGTGACATTCGCCAGGGAGGCGCCAGAGACGAGGCCAGTCGTCAGGAACAAGATGACTACGGTCCGTGATTCCTACAAGGCGGGGTATTAGTGTTCCTGCTCTGGTCAACTGCCACTTGACAATGCAATGCATAAGCTGCTGAAATGAATGCGCGACTACCGCAAGGTGAAGCGATATCCATGTACTGTCGCCCTGACGTCACGAGATCCACCATCTGAATCGAACATGACATTCTTCTCCGACTTGTCCTCGACTATTTTTTCTACATTAAAATTGTAGGGCTCGAGCGCAGCCAGAATCAAGAAATTGTCATCCTTCTCCGCGAGATGGGGCCGATGATGTGTGAAGAAGACGAGGACTTGAGAGCCGGGTCGATCGGAAAGGCAAGCTCTACACGTCTTGAGCAGATCGTGGTGTGCTTGGTGATTGAAGACCAAATCAGATAGGATCAGTAGATCATATTTCTCCACGCCTGTAGGCTTCGTCAGTTGTAGGAGATCAGTGACCTCACGACCCCAGATGTAGCCTTGTGACAGAACAGTCTTGCTGCTAGGCTCCAAACAATGATCAATGTTGTACTGTACATTCTCTATCAAGTCTGCATCAGGGTAATCCGTAGCTACGACGAGTCTGGCTCCGTTCTTAGCACAAATGAGCGAAGGTAGAGCGCCAGCCGCCCCCAACTCGAGAACAGATTTATCTCTCGATAGATCAGTGTGCACATCCAGGTAATTGGCGATTATCTTCGAGGCAGACCAGAGCAGATGACCCCAGAGCGGCGATTGTCCCACCAAGCGAAGCCACATGACTTGACCATTCAGACGCTGGAACTCTTGGAAGACAGGATCTGGAAGAGGCTCGTCCTCTTCGTGGAAGAGATCCAGTCCTGTGTATTCATCGTCCGACATGATGTGCTGGCAGCTGTTGAATGGTCGAGCGAAGATTGTGATCTGTGCCTTTCAGTAGGAGCACCGATCCCGAAGTATCGCTCTCGTGTTTTCGCTTGTACCAAGAATGCTGCCTAAGAGCCTCGACACATGACACTTGAGGAAAAGCGCAATAGGCACGATTATATCGTCCTGAGAACTACTCTGCATGATCTTGACAAGCGCAATAAAGTGCGTCATCCCTCTTGACGGACAAGAAATTTTGACACACAAACGCGAGCTCCGTGCGAGGTTCGCTACTCCTCGCTGACGGGCGCCCAGCAGGCTTCACATGCAGATCGCCACGAAAGTGTCGGAAAGGTATACAATTCCAGTAGTAGACATCATATTTGACTATAGACCTTTGTCCGGGCCGCGTGGATCGATATGGACAAGGGCCACGAAGAAACAGAGGCCGAGAGAGCCCGTCAAGCCACTGTAGAAAAGATCAAGGCGACAAGCACACAACCTTCCCTAGCTCAAGCATTCTCGACTGTATCGCTATCAGAACTTGCACACATTACGGAAATACCCTGTGCACGGACTTCTCTGCTCTATGGTGTCGTCGCTAGTCTCACAATTGGTGGGCTCAAATTTGTTCTTCACAAAAGAGGAGCACAAGCACTCAATTGGGGAGCTGCTACTTTTGCAGGAGTCTCATTGGCCGCATTCGAAGGCTGTCGCTTCCAGAGATACCAGGAACGATCCCGCATGAAGTACGCCGTAGATCGTGTGGAAATCCGGAGACGAGAATCCAAGGCTGATGATCGCAACGATTGAGACGAGAAAGAAGGGCATTCGAAGCAGAGATGGCAAAATTGATTTCAACATAGACCCTCAATGAATAGGTTAGTCGACAACGTTCGTCAAAGGTGTGTCCGATAGGATGTCTGTCAATACATGTTGGGTCAATCTATGTCCAGCACTATGCGCCTGATCTCGGGCAACAGCGGTGGCAAAAAGATGTTTCCGAATTTATATTATGCATCGTATGTGAGCCTCTAGAGAGACGCTCAATGCGAGGGCTGGCACGAGTACAATTGGGATCACATCATGCATCTAGCCACGGAATAAGCACGACAGGCAATTAAAAGGTCAATCGGCCTATACACGTAATTCGTAGTGCACCATAGATTCCCACATTGGAAACACTGGCAAGTTGATTCTTTGCAACAATCAGGGACCGTCGCCTCCCTGGCACGAATCATGGACGAATGCCTTGTCCACAAGAGTGAAAGTAGAAGGGTCAAAGTTTGCCTGATTGAAGCTCAGAAGAAGAGCCAGGGTGCAGATGTCATGCACGTGCAGACAGATTGACAGCAACCGAACGAATCTGGAAATGCTTCCCACCCCAGACTCACTCCAAAAGATGCATCATCCTGGAGTTACAATTGCCTTGTGTCCATCTGAGCGCCTCTGCATCTCTCAATAGTGGTCTGCACTTGTCGTGAAGCAAGTGTCTCATCCTTCATCCGACATGTCGAGAGAGTAGGCCAATATTCTGGAGGCCAAACGGCAGCGTCAACATCATGTCGGTGTCCAATGGATCGTCCAAAACATCGCCAAATGCTGACCGTTCACGCGCTATATTTCAAAGTACCTCCATAGACCGCCCTACGAAATCAAGTGAGTCGCGATCTGTCAAATCGTCAAGCTCTCTGCATTCAACTCCTACTCATTCACGACAACCATCGCTCAGAATGACTGATCGTCAACTCAAGCTACCTCAATCTCAAGGTACTCCTGTCATCATGCAGAGGGAGCTTCGAACGAGGACGCATGCTACAGGTGATATGTCTGGCAAGGATCATGTGTTATCCATCGATAGTTCTACACAGTTGGGGGATCCTGCAGGGCCACCGAAGCTTAACAAAGAGACCCTCTACACGAGTAGAAAGTCGGCCTCCTCGAATTCTTTGTCGGCTCAGATATCACCTCGCAGAGCTGGTTTAGGGGCACGAACGATATCTCCTGTGGATCTTCAACGCTCGAAGCGAAACAGCAAAGTGATTGATGATAATCCAGACTCCTTGAAGCCAACCATCTCGAAAGTGTCTGGTACAACTCGTAAGGCTAGTGGCATCCCTTCCCCTGTAAAGGCATCGTTGCCCAGAAACAGACCTTCCCCTATTCCTCCCATTCCTCCCATCCCTCACTCCATCAACAATAGACCTCTACGGAGGCCCTCTCCCTACAAGCCAAGAGACACTCTGCGATCGGTCTCTGGTCCTACAATCTCCTCTCGTCAACGTAGTGTCACCTTGTCTTCGACAAAGGACCCACACAAGGTGATCAGCAAGATGCCAGAGAGCCAGGAATCATTTACCTCTCCAATGAAGCCACCTCATACACAGCAGCGGGCAAGACTTCCTTCTGGTCAGCAACAACTGCAGCCATTGTACCTACCACCCCTGAAAGTCCATGGTCTCAGCACTCCTACAGCCAGAAGAGTTGATCGGTTGAGTACAAAATTCAGAGGTCTTAATCACGGCACGGATGATGCTGCAGATGATCAAGAGGATCGCCCTTTGTCAGATAAGGCATGCAAGACGAATAATTGTAAGGCTTCGCCAGTACAGCACGATATTTCGAAAACACCAACAGGCCCCACTGACGCACGCAAAGTATCCCTGGAAAGCAGCTCTGTGGAGTCACACAAGACGCAGACTCACTCTGTCTCGGTCACTCGTACCACCCCTAATTCATCAAACGAGTCAAAATCAACGGATTCTGGAGGCTTCTTTAATCGTCTATCACTCTCGCGAAGTGCTTCACGAGCAAAGTCTAAGAAGAAGTCAATGGAACAGCGAAACAGTCTACAGGAGAAGGAAATCCTCGATCAGCAAATCACACCGGAGCGGTCCAGGCGTCTGAGTATTGGCTGGATCAAGGGCAAGATGTCTCCTTTTGGTGCTACGATAAGCTCTCCAAGGTTTGATACCGGCATTCCACCCACGATTCCAAAATCCTACACTGCAGATTCCATTTCGAATTTGCTCCACACCCCGGAAATCAAGGCCCTGCCAAGGGAGGAAGCAAACATCATTTCTCCTCGAAAATTGAGGTCAGATGCCGTGACAGTGTCAGGCCTGCAACGCACTTCTGAGACAGGTACCGAACCTGCGAGCACCTTCACACTAGCAGATGAAGAAATGCACAAGTTAGTCATCAACCGAAAGGGCTCGGCATATCTCTCCCGGCTCAAGGCACAAGCGGAAGCTCTGCAGGCCCGTGCAGTTCCGCAGGGTCCGGTCGGTGCAGCGCAGTGCCTTCTGCTTGGCGGTGCTCCACTGAACCTGTATGAAAAGGGAGAAATTATCGATTATGACGAGAAGGTATATTTCACGGGGCAAAAAGGCCTCAACAAGACCGGAGGTCGTCTCGAAGCTGGGAACGACACGAACTTTGGGTATGATGATGATCGAGGAGATTATCTAGTACTACCCGGTGACCACTTTGCCTACAGATACGAAATCGTCGACGTCTTGGGCAAGGGCAGCTTCGGGCAAGTGCTGCGATGCATCGATTACAAGACTGGCGGCCTCGTCGCTATCAAGATTATCCGAAATAAAAAGAGATTCCATGCACAGGCCCTGGTCGAGGTCAATATCTTGCAGAGACTTCGCTCGTGGGATCCTCTCGACAAGCATCATCTTATAAAATACACTGATCATTTCTACTTTCGACATCATCTGTGTATCGCAACGGATCTGCTTGGCATGAATCTCTATGAATACATAAAGTCAAACGACTTCAAGGGATGCACCTTGAACGTCATCCGCAGCTTTACAACGCAACTTTTGGAGTGTCTTCAACTGCTGAAGAAGGAGCGAGTCATCCATTGCGACCTGAAGCCAGAAAACATCCTCCTTGTCAATGTTTGGGAGAGTCGGATAAAGGTCATCGATTTCGGTTCGAGCTGTTTTGAAGATCAGAAAGTGTATACCTACATTCAATCCAGATTCTACAGATCTCCCGAGGTTATTCTTGGTATGAGCTATGGCCTACCTATAGATATGTGGAGCATGGGCTGTATCTTGGCAGAACTATGTACCGGCTACCCCATATTTCCTGGAGAAGATGAGCAAGAACAACTGGCTTGTATCATGGAGGTATTTGGTCCACCAGAGAAGCACCTCATCGAAAATTCGACGCGAAAGAAGCTCTTCTTTGACGCACTTGGCAAACCTCGGACTGTCACGTCCTCCAAGGGACGGAAACGCAAGCCTTCCTCCAAGACACTGTCACAGGCACTAAAGTGCACCGATGAAGCATTCCTTGATTTCCTCACCCGTTGTTTGCGATGGAATCCACAGGCACGTATGACTCCAGAAGAAGCGCAGAATCATCCTTTCATCACTGGACGAAGTCTACGTGTAGCAGATACTCCAAGAGCAAAAAAGTTTGTCACGAACCAGTATACAAACTTGCCAGCCCGTCCATTGCCTCAAGTGCCAAGGACACCAGGCCAATTAGTGGGTCCAAGGGGCTACTCGGCCTACCGCAGCGCATCGACGAATGTCACTTCTGGCACGCCACATCTCGGAAGTCCGAGCAAAACACATCGGAGAGTTGTGAGCAACTTACCTGTACCACGCGAGCGAGTCATTACATGAACTTGACTTGTTTTTCTAGCATATTTTTTCTTCTGGGAGATTTAGTCGTACTGTTTCATGCCCGGCGCAAGCGCAGGCTAACTATAACTATGGTCAAAACTTGTCATGGACACGCATTGCCATCTGCACTCTTTGCAATCCCTGCATACCGACCGTCCAGTGCCCTCTCGTGATGCCACGACATTAGCATTGATCAATTTCCTATGTGTTTTCAGACGAGATGGATCACGTGCATGATGCCCATCTCGGGACTCTTGTCCCCTCGAGTCGGAAAGTCGACCATGACGGGTCATGAGGAGGACACCCGATACCAGCTTACCCTTGCAATGGACTGATAAAGGAGAAGTCTTTTTCCTTGACAATTCACAATCCTCCCAACGTGTGCCAACCACTTCTTTTTTGGAAAAACAGATGTCAGACTTGAAGCCGAAACGACCCTCCGAGGACATTTTGAATGAGAAATGGGATCTCTGTCTATCGAACGCCATCGTCAAGGCCGGCCTAGGCATCGGCGTCGGCGTCGTGGGTTCCGTGATTCTCTTCAGGCGACGTGCCTGGCCTGTGTTTACCGGGTTCGGGTTCGGGCTCGGACAAGCCTACAGTGATTGCGACAGACGTAAGGGCCGATGACTTGTCCCGGACTGAAGTGACTGATTTGGGGCTCTAGATTTCAATCCATTGTCGATACCTGGTCAACGACTCGTCAGTGCCAAAGAAGCAGCCAACACACCTCTGTAGGATTCTCAAGGGGAAAGCCCGATGAGCCGATAATCGAGAAGGGTTAGCGCGAAATCTGAGGAAAATGGGGGGGGGAACAACAGAAGTGAAACTTTGATTCATCGATTGCAAGTCAATGTGAGAAGCCCAAAGACTGGCTCACACTGCCACGAGAGCTGGGCACAGAAGAGGACGACATGCATCGCAAAAGTTAGATATACTAAATCATGGACGCAAGTGGACATGTAAGCACATTCAGCATGAATAGACAACGTTTTTCTGTCCTACACTGCTGCATCTGACTTGATAACTCGACTTGGCAGACAGAAATCCAATCTGTGCTCACGTCTGCAAAACAAATCTGCTCTATTTTATCCAGAGTCTGCTCGGCTCGAATTCCTTTCATCTCAGAAGAGTCCTCTGTGATATCACTAGTCCGTGTATGAACGTCTTAAGAAAGCAAAAAAATGTGTGTGTACAAGCCGTTCTGGTAAGGAAGATCTCCCACCTCAGATATTTGCCACTACCGCAGGGTCGTTTTCATGGTTGGATTCTGGGACAGAACTCAATGTCGGATGTCTCAGGAAACCACCCAAGTTGAAAGGATCCTCCTCGAACGTTTCCTTTGCTTTGATAGGCTCGATCCATGCAGTTGTGGCCCATAGTAGCTCATCACTACAATTCGGTGAATTGATGGCACTAATTGGCTCAAAAGATATCGGATCCTGCTTGTTGATCATGTCTTCAAGCTCATAGGTCTCTAACTTTTGCTTCCCTCGTCGTTGGTCGCCATCAGAGAGATGCTCCTCGAGGTGAATTCTTTCGCAAGATTCGGTCACTGGCACTCCGGTTGCATGCGAATGCTGCAGACAAATCTTTTTACACGGGATCGGCGCTGCAGGCAAGACAATAGTTCTTTTTGCTTTTGCTTGTGGCCCTAATTTCGCTTTGCTTTGAGAAGGCAGACATTGAAGAGGCTGTATTCGAGGCATATCAAGCGAGATCCAGTCTGTCTGTGAGAGCAGTTGCTGACGCCATTCGACTGCGGATGAAGAGATTTCATCTGAAGTTTGAACTGATCCCTTTGAAGTGCTCATATTGTGTTTATCAAAAAGAGAATTCTTCAGTGAGAAAGGCATTAGTCTGTATTGAACAGATGACTCAAAGTCTTCCGTCAAACAGCTTCAGCTTATGTCTTGGTACGCCAGTACGCCAAGATTCGACACTTTAGATCCGAAGAATGACCAAGGCATGTGATAAATTCGGTGTTTTCTGATCAGTGAAGCGTTGATCACTGGTTCAGGCTGAGCAACAAGTTACGAAGCCTTTGGACTGTGTTAAAGTTGCTTGCAGCACTGGTGATCCAGCAGGTCCACCGAAGGACTGTGTAAGGTCTACAGGTTGGTCACCGGATTGAACAGTAGCAAGATTGCTATTCCAGCAATCAACAAGAGTAATGTGACGAGTGATAAGAGTCCGACCAGTCTGAGGTGTCAGTGGAGCTTTCTACTGCAGCAAATGTACTCACAATCTCGATGCTGGGAATCTGCCTTTCTTCATAGCCTCTTGTGTACTGAAGTACCGGAAACTCCCAAAGCAGATGACAATCAGGGCCAGGATCACCAGAGAGGCTCCTGCTGGTTTTCCGAGTTTACGAAGTCGACCTGCGGCTTCGTTGTTTCGATCTTGTGAATCAGTGGTGTTTAGTCGAAAGAGTTGTGTCACTGCTACACCTGCAGAAGCAAAGCTTAGCGATGTGCGCAGCCAAGCCAGATATGTCCTCTCCTGCCATCAGTTAGAACAATGGAGATTCGAATACGTGTGTTGCCAAACTATACATTTGCAAGGTGATCTCTAGCAACAGATCCGCGCGTGTTATCGAGTTCCACCGAGAGATAATTCCTGTAGAACCTGGTCAAAACGTTCAGCTTCTTCGCACTCTGATCTGCATCTGGCGCATTTCGCGGAGTTGAAATGAGAGCACTTGACTCATCACTTCTCGTGCTTCGTGAGCGACGAAGTCCTGGCATTGGTGGAGAATCTTGATTGTATATGCTGCTTCACATTGAAGATAAGGAGATAATCTGAGGCAGGTGGGAGCCTGGATGCCTTCTCTCGGCTGCAAGATAATCCTGCCATCGCGTAGCAAATGGTGAAATTACCGACGCTTGTGAGGTGGCTTCGGTAGTGGCTCATCTGTTCTTGAAGCTTAACGTCCATGGGATCAGCTTGGCATATGAGACCTGGCATGGAGGACAGGCAAAGAACGACAGGCAGTGTATTGGATCGCTGCTTTGCCTGCTGCAAGATAGTTGCAGCCGCTTTCAAACACGTTGATCCCATGTCTATTAGTAGAAGCAAGTTTCTCACGAACGACGGCATTGAACTTAGCTTTCAGGCCAGTTATAAGAACAATGCCGAAAACTGTCTCATATTTATTCATGGCTTCAGTGGCTCATCCGATTATTTCGTTCGTAATCTAGGACCTCTGTCTCAGGAGCACTCAGTCGTCGCTCTAGATCTTCGTGGTCATGGTGAGTCAGACAAATCAATGCACGGCTTCCATGTCAGTCGCTTAGCTTCCGATTTGCATGACCTTGTCAGTCATCTACGGAAGCAACTGCCTGGTCAGCATTTCGTCGGAATTGGATGCTCCATCGGAGCTGCAGTCTTATGGATGTATACAGAGCTCTATACTTGTAAAGACTTTCACAAATTTGTGTTTGTCGACCAGGCCCCTCTGCAGAATTACACAGCAGACAACGAATGGAGCACAGATTGCGGAAATTATGGCTGTCATGATTCATCAAGTCTTGCGTGGAACCAAGCATCGCTGATCATGAATTTCGAAAAGGCCAATGCCGGTCTGGTCGCAAGCTGTTTGGGATATCGATTCCAGCCCGAGTCACAGGAGCAGGTTTCACAGCAGCAGTCTCAGCAAGATGAGAGCTTCTTCATCGCAATCGCGGCGAAATGCCGCAACTCCTGGCTCGCAAAACTAAGTAGGCTCTCTGATCTATGCTTTGTTGTATTGTATCTAACAGCTTCTCAGTGGGGGACCACACTGCCTACGATCACCGTGAAACAATCAGGAACGGCATCACCGTGCCAACACTTGTACTGGCAGGAAGACGATCAGGGTGCTTTCCAACAAAAGGATGCTTCGAGACTGCTCGCTTGATCAATTCGTCGCATCCAGCTTGCGCCCAAACTATAGAGTTTGACTCCGGGCATTGGCTCTTCTACGAGGAGGCCGACAAGTTCAACCTGACAATCACTGATTTCGTACGGGGAGGTTGAACTTCACATGATCTTGAGAACATCCCGAACAATGACGGGAGATATTTGCTATGGCTAAGAACGCTCAAAGACCAATTACTGAAGACAAGGAGCACAGTCAGCAATTAATGAGACTTTCATTCGATGAGACAGACTAATTTAGGCAAAATGCACCTAGCTGAGTGATGGGGTGACGTGTGATGAGTGCATCTGGCGACTTCATGGGCTCTCTTCTCGAGCACCTCATGTGATCTCCCTCAGTATAGTCCACCGTAAGGCTTCGGATCCTACGTCATGTACATTCTGCAGCTAGGATTTTATTCAGTTCATCTTTGTAATTTGTACTTGTACGAGCATTTCACGGAATTCTGGCACGTGAAAGCTTGCTTCTGACGTTTTGCGGGTCATCCACTTTTTGATGATGGAGCCGGGCTTGGTATTCTCCTAGCAAATCTCGTCGTTCGCTATAGTCCGAGAATACAGCTCTGTATATTGGTCATTTTCTCGGCGCTTTGAATTTTATGTGACATGAGTCAAATTTTGTTATGACAGAATCGGGCGCTCATCCAGATAACGCGGGTGCGACAGGCCTGCAGGAGCAGCTCATAGCTTCCCTCCTGCAGTCTCTGGTTCCAGCGAATGCGCTCGAGACCAGGAAACGTCATAAAGATGACCCACCGCCACTCAACTTGGCCACATTGACTGTATGTGTATCCTGTCTAGCTCTTAGTTCTGCTCTGATACCTTCAGACTAACTTTCGGAAATTCTCGAGTCGTGTTGGCATCATCTTCCGCGCTCAAGCCGTGGTCGAGTCGATTTATAGATGGCGCAATACTCGAGAAACACTTGGATATGGAATGATATGGAGCCTGCTATGTTTACAACCATATCTCGTCCTAGCGATTCCGTTCGTGGCTGCTCTGTTCTTCCTCCTGGTTCCTTCCTTTTTACAATTACATCCACCTCCACCATCAAACATTCCATTACCTCCGGACTTGGACGCCTGGTCAACAAACACAGGGCGTGCCAAGAACTTTGGTGGATCCGCAGAAGGTAGAGATTTCCTATTGAACATGAGAGATATCCAAAATAGCATGAGTGACTACAGCACAACGTACGACGACATTTCACGGACCATAACTGACTATGCCAATTTTGCCAATGAAAAGAAGAGTAGCGTAACACTCTTTGTCTGTGTCGTCGGAGCTTTGGGCTCTATCATCGCGGCTGCATATATACCGGTACGATTGATTGCCCTCTTCACAGGATGGCTTGCGCTGTTTAGTGGACATCCTTCCTTCAAAGATACTGCGGAGAGAGTCAAAGCCGCAAGTCGACATTCACAAGAGAAAATAGTTCAGACTGTGTCACGGAGAGTGGATCAAGAATATATCGTTCCAGCTACTAAGCCGGAGATACGAGTTGTTGTCGTCTACGAATATCGACACGAAGGCGGAGA
The DNA here is from genome assembly GCA_004000165.1 of Taphrina sp. SM11. Lineage (NCBI taxonomy): Eukaryota > Fungi > Ascomycota > Taphrinomycetes > Taphrinales > Taphrinaceae > Taphrina > Taphrina sp. SM11. Next base: position 80,646 of record RHDT01000098.1, on the reverse strand, counting down.
TACCTTCTACTCTGGGTTTAGCACGATTGGCAATGCTGGCAGTGAGGACGAGTATGTGACGAGCAATATTGAGAATGTTCAAGCTCCACAAGGCTATGCGTTCTTAATTTCAAGTCAATGGACAATCGTTGAAGATGATGTACAACTGTCTGGCAAGCTCAAGAGAACAACGTTGAAGCGCAAAGTTGTAAGGAAGCTCTGATCTGAATATTGTTGACAACCTTCGACAATCTGGACATTTCCTTGACTACACCTTGCGGTGCTAGGACGAGCGTATAGAGCACAAGAAAGGTATATGATAGGGCACTGGCGATTTCTATCTCATAGTGTATGCAGTTGCAATAGAGAACATATTACTGTTCGAACGCACAAGCCACATTTTGCGGCTGAACTGAATTTATATTCACAACCATGTCATGCCAATTTGGGACCCAATTTGGACCAATCTTGGGGAGAGTCATCATATATGCTCTGCATCTGTAAGCAAAGAGGTAGATTCATTGAACGTCGCAATTTAGTGTAGTGTAGCCAGCTTCGCAGAAGAGCTGGAGCATCTTTCTTGTGCTCCAATAAGAGTCCAGAGTGAATGAAGGAGCCTCTGATTGCCTTCGTAGGCAAGCCGAGTTCGGGGAAAAGTACGACACTCAACGCTTTATGTAATGAGGAAGTAGCCAAGATGGGTGCGTTCCCTTTCACTACGATCGAGCCTAATCAGGGAGTCGGCTTTCTTCAAGTCGAATGTGCTTGTGCTCGTTTCGGAAAGCAGGATCAATGCAGGCCTCTCTATGGATCCTGCAAAGATGGAAAGAGGAAGATTCCTGTACAGCTGCTCGATGTCGCTGGTCTCATCCCTGGTGCTCATGAGGGCAAAGGACTGGGAAACAAGTTTCTGGACAATCTGAGGGTTGCCGACTGTCTGGTCCACGTTGTAGACGTCTCTGGTACTACAGATGAAACTGGTAAAGAGTGTAGAGGATATGATCCATACAAGGACGTCGCCTGGTTGAAGCAGGAGATTGTCCTGTGGATTTATGGGAACTTGAAGACGAAATGGGGATCCATCATCCGGCGTCACATTGCTACCAAGAGCACAGCTGTTGATACAATCAACAATCAGTTCAGTGGTTATGGTTCAAAGCCTGCGATGTTACAAAAGGTCTTTGACAAATTAAATTTGAATTCCGAGGAGGCACGAATAGAGCATTGGACACAGGATCAGGTCGTTCATATGGTGAACGTCTTTGTCGATGTCAGGTTTCCCACAGTCATCTCTCTCAACAAGATTGATCACTCAGACTCAGATCAAAACATTGCAAAGATTGCTAAGCATCAAGATCCTAACACTCTGGTACTAACTTCGTCCATCACAGAAATCTTCCTTCGAAAACTTGCTAAACAGAAATTCATTCGTTATGAGGAAGGAACAGAGTTTTTGGATACTATCGAAGATCTTGGTCCAGACAGTGGACTACGGGACATGGACGACAGGGTCAAGACGAGGATTGAGAATGTTCGAGATATGGTCCTTTACAGACATGGCTCCACTGGAGTGGTCTCGATTTTGCAAAAAGCAGCACAGATGATGGAACTCATTCCTGTCTGGATCGTCCGCAACACAACCACGTTTGCACACAACGAGAAGAACGATGGCATTTTCCGGGAGGTTGGTCTTGCAAAAATCGGCTCGCGAGTGGCAGACATCGGCAAATCCCTTCATGGAGGCGAGATCATCTTCATTGAGACTGGTAAGCTAGAAGCCAATAAGAAAGTGGAACATGCATACTAATGCCTCATAGCTGGCGGTGTCCGCGTGAGCGCAGATGATCTTCTGCAGCCAGGTGTTAATGACATCCTAAGATTTCAGTTCTCCTCGCCAAAGTAAGCAATCGCTTGGTCAACACCGTCTCATTTTAAGAAGCATTTCCAAAGTCGGCTGTCACATACAGAAGGGCTTTCTTTCGCAGCGTTCGTTCCTTGTTCAGTACTTTTCGCTCAGAGGCCGTCAGAATGCAATTGGACTTTATACCCCGCGCTCTGTATTGTATTTTAGTATTCAGGGAAACAAAATGACGGCGCAAGAATGATGAAAATGTATGCATACATCTGGACAGTACTCATACGAGCCGGCATCACAAAACGACGACAAAGCTCGCAGGCATAGCGCAGCACTTCAGGCTCAACGTGAGGTCTTAGCACCAAGACTGAGTTTCACAATGACTATTGAATTTTGGTGCAATCAGCTTGTATAGGTTTCTCGGCTCAGTTGAGGATATAGCAATCACTGAACAACGCACTTTATGGTGGATTCATTCGAGAAGAATCGACAGCATCTCTAGAGTCAAGACGAAATATTATAAGAAGAAATGTCATAAGTTTTTTGGATACATCAGTGATGTCAAGCTGATCATGAATGCCCAATTGGGTCATATGAATCTGCTCCTGGAGACATTAGTCTCCGAAAGGACGAACCGAGTTGTTCCAAGGACTGTTAGTGGGTGACATTGGCTGTTCTGTTTCATGTTCCCGAAGAGGTATCGACGTTTCCTTGCCTGCCACGAGTAGTCCCGCCAGGCGATTCAGCAAGAGACAAGAATAAACGAAGCTGAGGCGTGGGCATCCAACTTCATCTGCGTGGTGGGAGTTGGTGGCGTCTGTACTATATTTTGATCTGATCAATTTTCCTCGTCTAATTTTATCGTTGCCGTTTCTCCTTCGCTCAAGGGAATGAATGGCAGCTCTCTTTGCATTCTTCTGCGTCTGATCCGCTTTCTCCAGTTCGTACACTTAGAGATGGGAAATTTTTACAGAGGGCCATGCTGCATATCTTACAGTACAACTGCAGAGAGCTCACTCTGCTCTTCTTTATTGTAGCAATAAGTCAGCCGAAATGAGTGGATGAGCCCCTGGCGCCGATCAGTGATCAGTTTCAGCTGGTGCACACTATGTGACAGACAAGCCACCCGAAGTGGCGCTGCCTTGTTGCACGATCTTTGAGTAACATGTTTTTCCCAGAGTTTGCTCGCGTCTACCTGCTCAAACTCCTTCACGATAATTTCTGACACCATCATCAGACAGGCCACTCCGTTCCTGTGGTTATTGGTCTCTCGTTTCTCTCTGTCGACTTCTCTGAATCGGAGTCTTCGTCACATTCGTTCCTTCTAGTTCATCAAAGGTCTTGAAAAGATGTTGTTCAAGTCTCTCTTGACTGTCGCGCCCTTCTGTCTCGGTGCGGTTTCTGCGCAATCCGCTGCAGCTTCAGGCACACCTGGTATATTTTTCTAGTTTCGTACGAAATTGAGCTAATAAGACTAGGCACAGCAACCACTGTCACTGCTTCTTCTGCACAGGCTACTGTTCCTATCACCATCTCGGGCAATGCATTCTTTCGAGGTTCGGACCGATTTTACATTCGAGGTGTAGATTACCAGCCTGGTGGTTCGTCCTCGACAGTTGATCCTCTGTCCAATCAAGCAGCATGTGACCGTGATATCCCATACTTCCAACAGCTGGGAGTTAACACTATTCGAACTTACCAGGTCGACAATTCTGCCAACCACGACTATTGCATGAACTTGCTGGCCAAGGCAGGTATATATCTCGTGCTCGATGTCAACACAGCTCAGAATTCTCTGAATCGAATCGATGCAGCTTCATCATACAATGCTGTGTATTTACAGGTCAGCATGTCACTCCTCTATTTTGACCTAGAGACTAATGACTGTAGCATATTTTTGCCACAATTGACGCTTTCAAGGGATACAAGAACACCTTGGCATTCTTTGCTGGTAACGAAGTCGTGAATGACGACACTAACGTACCCGTTGCTACCTGGGTCAAGGCTGTCGTAAGAGACATGAAACAGTACATTACTGCTCAGTCTGCCAGATATATCCCAACTGGTTATTCGGCTGCAGATGTTGCCAATTCACGTCTTCCGTTGGCAGAATACTTCAACTGTGGTTCAAACGACACCCGAACCGATTTCTACGCTTTCAACACATATGAATGGTGTGGCGCTAGCTCATACACTACGTCTGGTTACAGTCAATTGGTCGCAGGTTTCTCCAATTATTCTGCACCTCTCTTCTTCTCCGAATATGGTTGCAACCTCGTCTTGCCTCGAGCCTTCACTGAAGTCGAAGCCATCTACAGCACCGACATGACACCCGTCTTTTCTGGTGGACTTGTATATGAATACTCTCAGGAGGATTCCAATTATGGTCTTGTCAGCGTTTCAGGCACCAGTGTCTCTCTCTTGACTGATTACAACAATCTCAAGAGCGAGTTTGCCAAGACGCCAAACCCAACAGGTAGTGGGGGCTACGCAACTGGTCGTACTGCCTCGACCTGTCCTAGCAATACCACCACCTTTGCCGGAGTTTGGGCCGAAGACGTACTGCCAGCTCAGCCTGCAGGAGCAGCGCAGTATATCAAGAGTGGTGCCGGAAAGGCCCTCGGCAACACAGCCGGTTCTTCCCAGAATGTGGGCGCCCAGGCTGTTTCTAACGTCACCGCAGGTACTGTCTCTGCCGCTTCTGGTACGTCTGCTTCTACTGCTCGAGCTAGTGGTACTTCTGCCGCTGCTTCGAGTACAGCAACCACTAAATCAGCTTCCTCGCAGGTCACCTACAGTATGACTGTAGGTGCACTCTTTGTAGCCCTCAGTGCGCTAGGTCTCTTGCTGTAAGCAGAGTCTCGTCTCAATAGAATGTTTCCGGAGAAATTTCGAGCAGGTTTCAGGCTCATCTTAGACATGACTTGTACACAATGATTACATTGCATATATATATATACACACGTCGTCATCTTTTTGTCATCTTTTGTGTGCAAGTGATCTGATGCATCTAGTGAGTGAATCATCATCATCATGGTACTGGTCATCCTCACTCATTCTTGCTCCCCACAAATTCACCCTTCTCCACTCTGCTTACACAATAATTGTCCATTCAGTATTCTCTTGACCAATCTAATCGCGAAAGAAGGAAAAGACCACACAAGGTCGAGATGTTACGGATACCTCGTCAAGCAGGAACCTCAAAAGTGGTCAGTTTTCGAACTCTATCGACCGCTTCCGAAGCTAGATCTTCGACAACAATTCCCTGGATCCCCCTGATTGCGGCGACCACGGCCCTGAACCTGGGAGTATCAGGGTACCTGCTGTTCTCCACCACCCGGCAATCTGCAGAACTCTCGGCCGCGCGTCAGCAGCAGCAGGAGAGTCTCGATTTCGGCATGGATCGGATCGACGAGTAAGTCCCCATTTCACCCTGCTTGCTACTCGACGGAGAATGGCCGGATAGAAGACAAGGAGGTTGATGTATTGGTAGGTGTCTGAATCGGATCGATTTGAGGAATAATGAGACTACCGGGTACTTTCAGACCATCAGCAAAGAGGTCGAGAAATTGGAAGGGCGACGCAAGTAGTGGTGATTTGTCGTAAAAGTTCGGGGGCTTGGAGAGAAGGAAGACGTCAAGAGGGGCTTGGAGATAAAGAAAGACGTCAAGAAAAATGAAGATTAAGGGATATTCAAGAAGGAGGAAAGATAAAAGAGTGAAGGATGGACGGACGAGGAGAGGGACAGGGAATGCTCTGCTTGAAGGTTTTGTGTGAATGTGTGGTAATGAGAGGAAAAGAGGAAAAAAGTAGCCTACTGTGCCGCCTTGATCTCTGCAATTCTCTTTTGAGCATTTGCTTTTCGTTCCTCCAACGTGAGCTTCTTGGTCTGGTACTTGAGCGTCTCTGCCTTCCAGTCTTTCGACTTGTCGGATGGGACGAATGTCGGGTCCTCTCTGATGTTCTTGTGGGCCTCGGCGTAGATATCCTCGAGCTGGTCAGACTCGATACCGTCCTCAATCAGACCGGCAAACTGTTTGCTGAATCGTTCCTCGTCATCGTCCTGAAGCATCTCCATGTATTCCGCGACGTGACCTCCAAAGATGTACTTTCGGAGAGTCTCGGCATCGAGTTCTTCTCCCTCAATGTCCCAACCTGGGAATCTGTTTGGGCTATGAGGAATGTAGAGACCACCATCGGAAGCACCCTTGAGAGCACCAAAGATTCGGGATCCCGTCGACGTTCGCTTGAGACCGACATCGAGGTAGACCTTGAATGGACGTGGGGCATCGTCGACAGCCTCGGTGACAGTGTGCTCACCATCGGCCTCCTCGACTCCGGTGTATGTCTCATCGAGGTTGAGTTTCTTGAGGGCACGACGAGCGACCAAGAGACCGGTGGCATAGGCAGCAGCCCAATTTGTCAGACCGTGCTTGATTCCGTATTTTGGCAATTCGTGAGAGTAGGCGGCAGCAAAGACGACATCTCCTTCGATCTTTGAGTATATGATTTGACAGGTGATGTTCTTCTTTGCGAATCGAACGACAAGTCTGTACTTGGGTGCATTGTACTTGTTCTTGGCCTGAGATATCAATCTCTTTCGTGCATAGTAATCAGTCTTTCCTTCTCTTCTTCTTCGGTATTTCGTCTGGAATCGCGAGAAGTATGATGAGTTCTTCACCAACTTTTGGAACGGCATATTCTGACGCAATCAGTTCCTGACTCAAGTGACGGTCGACTATCGAGCAAAAGAATGTATCTCTCAATACTCTTCCCAGAGGACTTACGAATGAAGGATGCGAGATGGGAACCTGAGGAAGGGTCTACAAGGATTCTTTTGTGTGTGAAATTTTGGATGGCACCCGGGCAACGCAAGACTCGCACGCCGTCCCACGCAAGCTTGGAGTGCACTCTGCCCAGCATTAGCCGAGTGCTGCTTCACTGTGATCGCAAGCAGCAGTCGCAGAATCCAAATTCAGATTTCCTTCGCGCTTTGGCATAGACACACGTGCCTGATGATCATTTATCATTCATCTCCAGCCGAGACACATGTCTGCTTCATGTACACGTGCAAGAATATGCCACATATGCTCGCTGCCAGTATCAGAATGACATTGGGTGCTATGAGACGGATTGCAAGTTCAAGTTGTGTAGATGCTAATGTTGCCGATTTTGTGATTTACAATTTGTAGATGTGCTTTTCCTCAAGTGATCAACTTATCACATTGCCCAACTGCCTGTCGAAGCCTGACTTTTGAAGATCATACAGCTTTCGCTTCAGCACATCTCCATCCGCCTGATTCATCTTCTCGAGCATCTGTGCTTCCTCCTGAATCGCAAGTTCGCCACGCGATGGACCATTCGACGGACTTGCAGAAGCAGAAGCAGAAGCAGACTTGAGGATGTGGAGTCTGGTAGACATGCGGTGTGCCAGCTTCATCATCTCTCCTTCCTCCTCCTCCAGTTTTCTGGATTTCGGGCCGGCAGTGTTCTTGCGCGGAGGGATGAACTCCGAACGTGCTCGGCCGGTGTGTTCAAACACTTCGCCGGGCTTGTGTTCTTGCGAGATGGTGGCAGTGTCCTCCTGAGTTTCTGTATAGGTGCTCTCGAAACGTCTGATGACCTTGTCAAGAGTCTCGGCAACAAGGGTCAATCTTCGTCGTTGTAGCTCTGACAGAGGTTCAGACAGAGCAGGCTCTATACTGCTCCTGATGTGGCGTGCACGCTCAAGCATCTCCAAAGGCATATCTCCAGCGGTGTCCAGATCGGCATTGTCCAGATGATAGTCGAGAGCAGAGGCGACGCCGACTCCTCCCGCGTGAAGATCCTCATTTCGATCGAGTGGTTCACGAGATTCACCCAACCTAGCCTGCTGAGCCGTGGCCGCATTTTGCAGATCCGTTGCCGTGAAGTCCAGACTACCTTCCATCTGCTCCATGTTCTGCAAACATGCAGAGATGATTCTTCTCTCGAGATTCTCATTCTGTACATCATGAGGTGAGTCGAATTCGACATTGGCAAGAGTGCGGCTGACTCGCGCTAGGGCATGCAATGCTGACAATGTCGCAGCATCCATCGGTATTCCAGTCAAAATCAACTCGGAGAGCTTGGCTTCCGCAAGGAGATCACAGAGGCCCAGCACATCGTTGCTGTCGAGTCCGGAGAAGGAGAGATCGAGTCGACGTATGATAGGTATCCTTGGTAGATAGTCTTTGAGCTGTCTTATGACGGGCTTCAGATTGTTGCCACTGAGGCCAAGCCGTCTGAAGTTTGGCAAAATTGTCAATTTACTCAATAGCTTCGTCAGTGTCGTTGGCGAGAGCGAGCATGACTTGAGCTCGAGATATACAAGTGGCGAGGAATTGTCCAGGGCGTCCACAAAGTTGTCAAGTGACTGATCGACGTCGTTCCCGGTCAGATCCACATAGCGCATAGCACTTGGGCCTGAGACCATCGAGGCGAGCACATGCAGATCTCTACTGCTCAACTTGCATTGTTGCAATGCCAGGCCGAAGACTCCAGATCTCCGTGCTGCGGGCAAGAGCTGAGCAAGATCGTCATTGCTCAAGTGACATTTCGCCAGATGTAGCACGGTAAGTGCCCGGATACGATCCTCGGAGAGCACCTTTGTTAGAGTCTTGCACGAACTACTGGCAAACTGATAACCTGTGAAACCCCAATGTTGGATCTGTGGCGAGAGACAAAGAAAGCATATGAGAAATCGAATGCCGACCTCGGTCAGTCCTGGATTATCTTGAATTTCGATCTTTTCAATACTGGCAGATGTATAGAGACAACTCAGGAGGATTTGTAATGAGGTATCGCAAAGGTCGCAGTTGGTGAGTATGACCTCCGTCAGGTGTTTTCCTGTGATGGGCAGACCTAGACAGTCTGCCAATGCCATCGTGTCGGTCAATGTCAACGTGACACCCACCAATTCAAATCTACGGGGCCCTTCATAAGGTGCATGAGCAGGACCTTTCGCTCGAAATTGCTTGACGATCTCGCTTATAGGCTGTGATTTGTACACTCGACAGCATTGTAGGTAAAGGTCGGCTCTGTCCAGTGGTGACGATGAAGCATAAGGATTGATCGAAGTCATATCCTGTACGGTTGGATATCCACCGGATTCTGCATCTCCATTTCCATTGGTATCTGCCTCGACCTGTTCGTATGTACGCAACTCTACAAGCTCATCGAGTTGGAAGCACACACGTCGCATGGTCGTGCCATGCAGCTCTGAGACGCTCGGACGTTTTCTTCTGGCCTTGAGAGAGTCAGTACATAAATTATCAACTTCGATTACAAGGGAGATGTCACATTTCTGTTCAGAGTCATCCTCGGATTCTGAAATCCTGATCCTGATCCGGAGACTGTGGAAATGATACTGCTCGAGCTTGAATCCCTCCGGTCAGATTTTCTGGATCCGCCGGAGGAGAGTCTCCTTAACGTGCTCCCGAAGAAGCCATTCTTCTTGATCTCCTTGGCGGTTCGCTTGGCTTCCAATTTTTCCTGCTTTGCCATCTCTTTCTGCAGCGCCTTGTCCTCGGCAGCCTGCAGGCGAGCCTCCCTCTGCTTTACCTGTGTGAACCACGAGTTTGATCTTGAACGAGCGGCCTTGACCTGAGCTGCTGTATCTGGATCCATCTTTTCCGAGTGTCCATTCTCGGAAGCCAGGGGAACCTTGCCTGGAACCGCATTCATGCTCTTAAATAGACTACGAAGATCGAGCACAGATTCGCACTTCGAAGCTGATACCGATCTTTACAACAGAGTCCAATGTCCTATGATTCTGCTACCTGAACACACTGGAGTGATTCGTCTCGGAGAGTCTATGCCCAGAAGTAACCAAGACTGTCACACAGAGAGTCAGTCAGGAGGCACCAGTCCAGTCAGCGTCGGGGGGCAGACTGACGGGTGGAGGAGCGTCCGAAGGAAGAGTGCTTCTCTAGAGGGGGAGTCGGGAACGCAGCTTGGGGGAGTATCGGAGCAGAGTGAGATCCTGGACGCAACGTTCGCCTTTCTCTTCCCCGCCGCGTCAGGCGCAGTGGCGGTGCCGTCCCGCAAAATTTGGATGGAGCCGATTGGGCCGATCAGTGCGTAAGCAAAAGTGACCCCGGTTCCCGTTAGCACTGACTAGGAACCCTTCAAACCCGGGACTCATCTAGATCCTCACACGGAGCAAGATGCAAGATAGGAGAAGGAAGAGGCTACTTGACAAGATAGACATTGCTGCCATTATATCTTCACAAATCTCAAATCTCTTGCTACGGAGGGCACAGCAAATGCCACCCAATCAGGAATGTGCCACAGCAAAGTGACACATTCAGAGCGAAGCAACTTGGCTATGCTCGGAAGCATCTGCTATGCATGACGCATATATGGGCAGTTCTCAGTCGCCGCATTGGTGAAGATCGGTCTCAAATCCTGGCCATTCGTGTTTGGACCCCGGTGTAATGGTATGGAGCGACCAACCAATCTCCTAAATCCTGACCGCATGGCATATGATCGATGCTCAAGAGCCACAGTGGCTCGAAGGGGACGCTTGTAGAAGGACTCTTCAGAATCGCGTGACCTCGCCGTCTCCGTAGACTGAATTGGCTGCGACAGAATAAGTTCCAGCTTGAGATTTATACTCGTAAGCCTGGTCCTTGCCACCGTAATCCAGGCGATCGGCTTGAGCAAAGCCAGACATGCGTGGGGCGCCGATATTCGCCCCAGTGCCATTCCATTCGTTCACTCCACTGGAGAAGTTCCCTCCCTGGAACATGGCAGGGTAATTATCGGGACCTGCGCCGCCATAGGTCGTAGAAACATCATCTGGGATGTAGCCATTCATAGATTGCGTGTCATATCTTGCATGTGCCCCTTGGCCATTCGGGATAGCCATAGTGTGACGTTCTGGCGCCCTGTACGATTGCCGCATCCTGGAAAATTGGATCATTGATATATGTAAGTTTGTCAGCGGTCCTTCAACCAAGACATTGTTCTCCTTGTAATGCGTGAGCAGATGGTGCCAAAGCGGGTGCTTGCTGAGCACCTTGGGATTGCCTAGTATCACCAGACCATACTTAGCTCTAGTAAGTGCCACGTTCAATCGCCTTGGATCACTCAGGAAACCAATTCCTTGATGTTCATTGGACCGTACGCAGGACAAGATAATATAGTCCTTTTCTCTGCCTTGGAAAGCATCAACACTCGCAACCTCTACGTCCTTGTACAAATCTTTGCGCAAGGATCCGTTCTGTTGCATGGAAGAAACGACATAGGATCGTTGTCCTTCGTAAGGAGTGATGACACCAATTTGAGCTGGAGTGACCCCAGACTTGAAGAACTTTGTGACAATCTTCTCGACATTGGAAGCTTCGGTACGGTTGAGATAACTCGTACCACTTGCAGATATCTCTTCCTGACCGAGATTGCTGTGGAACATGATTGGTGCGTCCGGAACAGGCCACGGAAAATCGACGTCCTTTCGAAGTCTCTCTTGAGTAGTGATACCGTTCTGAAGCATGCCCTCATAGAACATGTTGCTTGGAAATTCGGACATGGCAGGGTGCATTCGATACTGAATGGCCAAACGAATGGGAGCCATGCCCAAGACAACTAGTCGTTCGAACAGACTTTGGCTCAAACCAGCGCGAGCCGCCTTCTTGTTCATGATAACTGGAGGCAATTGCTGATGGTCCCCAACGAGCACGGCTTGTTTACATCCAAGAACGAGAGGAATCATACACTCCGGCTCTGTAGCTTGGGTGGCTTCGTCGATCAGGACAGTTCTGAACTTCAGATTTGCCAATCTAGGATCACCACATCCAACGCAAGTCGCACAAACGACATCTGCATTGTGCAGGATTTCACGTTCTGCAGCTCGTGTTAGACTGCGAAACTTTTTCTCGTCAGACCCGCTCAACTCTCCTAGCTCTGCCTTCAGTTGCATCAACTTCTGCAGCTCAACGGCTGTGTCATTGTTCCGGACCTGTTCGTGCAGAGTGAGGAAACTGATGGGACTTTCGAGGTCTTCTCTAGACTTGGCAGAGACCCTAACAACTTTGAGACCGGTGCAATGTATTTTATATGCCAACTGGTCGACGGCAACATTTGATGGTGCAGACACGAGCACCTGACCTGAGTTCATCTTTGCCAGGTGATATACAATCGTGGCAGATGTGACAGTCTTACCTGTACCTGGTGGACCCTACAGTTTTAGTACAGTGTGAGCAGACTTTCTGAAGCATGAGCATTACCTGAATCAATGACAAGGGCTTTTGGAGAACAGACTTGACCGCTTGTACCTGAGAGGGATTTAGGTCAGGCAGGTTTGGCACAGAGAAACGCTTGGGAAGCTGAGCCTTGAGAACTAGAGGGGCAACATCGTGACCCAGTAACTTGTGGTAGATGTATCCACTAACGCTCTGCTCATTGATAGCAAATGACTTCATGGCAGTCTGCATGCGATCAAAGCTCGTACTCTTCCAGACATAATCCACAGCGAAATTGTGTGTACATTCTGTTGGCACCTTCTCCGGTCTCTTGAGCTCGAATCCGACCTCGTCCGAAGTGGCATTTGGTATCTTGATGACATATCCAGCGCTTTCCCATGGCTTTCGTAATTCTCCTTGATATCTGAGACGGAGCTCATCACCGATGGCGAGCTTGACATCCCCTATCTCCAGCTTGGGAAGAAAGAACCACGCGACATGCTTGCCATTGAGACCAAGATCCCATCTGACGACGATACCCTCCTGCGTCTGGGCCTCCTTGAGTTTCTTGTCATAATCAGCCTCGATCTTGACGAGAGGACCAAAGATGTTCTGATACTGGTATGCATCGTCGTACTTTAGAAGCACAGGTGCTGGCTCATCGTCAATACCCGGTTTCTCAAGATCACCGAGAGTCGCTTCCGCGTTCTCTCTCCAAAGTTCCTCCAACTTGTTTATCTGGTGAGCACTGATCTGGCGAGCACGCATGACCTCATGCTCTGGAGGCACAGCAATTAGCCAAGGCAGGAAGGAACGATCGTCGATCAGTGGTTGCCACTGGCTTATATCGAAGTTCATATCCTTCGCAGCTGATTGAGATGCACATGGCTGTCTGCAGAGCAAGACTACTACAGTGTCGCTTTTGGCCGGGATGAAACCAAGCAGAAACACGTTCTTGATCCCGCAGTTATAGCATTCAAGCGTCGTCTCTCCGAGTTGGGACTCTGCGTGCAATGCCACTTCCTTATGGCGAGAGCGCACAAGATGAGTGATGATATGTGCTGCTGAAGTGTTACCTCTCGAATTACAGAACCATTTGTTGCACAGAAGACACTTTACAACACAGCTTGGGTTGTGGATTCCACAATAGTTACAAGCGTGTTCAGGCAAGGTCTCGATGTGATCGACCTGTTGCCCATCTGCATCTTCGCCTACATCATCCTTGAAACCTGTATGTCGTTGAGACAAGTTGAGATCTCTCAAGGAGAGATCTATCGTGCTCGCACCACTCTCGCTGGGCTCATACTCTGTATTCGCCTGTGACTCGAAATTTGTCGATTCCGTGAGCGCAATAGAGGCTGTCTCAATCTCATCGTCGCTCATACAGTGCTTCGACTTCCTCTGAATCCAGATATGGGGACGGTAAGAAAGACTATATTGGAAAGGCGTCTGCAAAAGAGCCTAAGCGTCCACGACAATTTGAGAAATGGAAGCCAGAAGTTTGCCATCCATGCATGCACACAATCGAGCCCACTTCCCGTTTCGCGCGAGAGGGAGGCGGCTCCAAGGATGAGTGTACAGCACGTGAATGTGCAGAAACTCCTGGGGCCGAAATTGGGGCAGGGAAAAGCTTGCGGTTCAACAGCAGCAGCCGCTTCTGCTCAGTAGGAGATCATTCTTGGCTCAACTTCAGCAGCAGTTGTGGGGGTTTAGTCTCACTCACCCTGCTTTGCTTTGCACAGTGCAGCATGCGAGAGCTTTGTGCGACTGATCCACCTGCCTGCCTTCCCGCCTCCACTGGCTCCGTAAATTGGCTGCAATCGAGGACGGAGTCGTTTTGTAGGGAGAGTCCGGTTGTCCATTTACACATGCTAGTTGATCAAGTCTGAGGGAACTCGTCGATCAGCTCAAAGGACTGAGACGTGCATACACAGTTTAATCACTCCCTCTGACCTCTTTCGATTGCAGTTCGTAGTAAACGCGTACACTGTTTCCTCGTTCTGTTAGCACTTGGTCTGGGAGACGGAAATAGATGCTGCAGTCACTTTGAAACTGGATCCACTGCATTACGCAATTCCAGCATGACACAGACGTACATGTATCTGGCTGATTTCCCTCCCGATACCTCTCTTTGATCGACCAGAGATTGTATTGGTCCCTATCTCTCAAGTTTTTATCGCTAGATCCAGTATATTGGGCGATTCTATGGCGCTTCCTTGAGGCCATGTCAGCTTCGATATATGAGGAAGCACAAGAAAATGAGATCGAAGCTCTACGAAGCATATTTGAGGGTGAATTCACCCTGGTGACCAGTGAACGAAAATTGGCCTGGAACAAGGTTGCAAATCCTGCCTTCTCGATTCAGGTTGGTATAACCGAGAACGATCTATCACGGTCTGGACATGCTGGACCATTTCCTTCTGTTTCGCTTCACGTGGAGTATACTGCTCAGTATCCCAAAACAGCTCCTAGAGTTGTCCTAAGTGATGCTTCAAACTTGTCTGTAACAGAATTCACAAGATTACAGGATGTCTTGCACGATAAAGTTGTCCAACTTACAGGATCGGAGATGATTTATGATCTTGTTGATTTTGTCAAATCTGAATTGGCGCAAATCATGAGAAGAAAGGAAACACCGAGTCTGATCGAAGAGCGCACAACACGACTACGAAAAATTGAGGCAATCGAGCTTGAGAAGCAGGCGTTGCAACTAGAGACTGCTCGAAAGCTTAGAGCTGACAGAAATGAGAGCTTGCAATCTCAGATTCAAGAGGAATTAAAGTCACAAACCAAAATATTAAAGCAGCCTGCTCAACTACCACTTCGACTCGAAGTAAGTGACGACTCAGGCCCCAAAATTATTTTGGCTCGTCCAATACAGATTGAAGGTTACAGGCTAGACGCTCTACCTTATGGAGTCCCCCTAGTGCAAAAAGATTCTAGTATCACACGACCGAGATTGTTATTCCTTCCCGAGATTGGCCACCTCGTTGTCAAAGAATATACTATAAGCTCGATGCATCCAGACACCCTGCCCAGTATTGAAGCTGCGATCTCCCGAACGACGATCAATAATGATGTACCTAATCCGGATTTCATCGGAATACAAAATTATGGCTGCAGTTTACTGAAAGTCGACGATCTCACATGGAAACTCAGTTTAGTCCAGCAGTATGCCTCTCACGGCTCACTTCGGGACCTCCTTGGCACAGCGGGTCCTGTCAATAGAAGGCAAGCTAAAAGATGGTTACGTGATCTTGCTGCCCAATTGTCTATTGCACATCGTCATGGCTTCATTCATAGGAATATTACGAGCAGTAATGTCCTTTTGTTCGAAGATGAGGGAAAAATTGCTGCAAAGTTGTCCGATTGGGACTACTCCTATCTCATTCACAAACAAGATGTCTACTTTGAGGGATCCCGTGTATCCTTAACAGATACGATGGAGCCCAGGCCCTCTGGGCGCCGTGCTGATGACATAGCTGATCTAGGCGTTGTCTTTCTCGAAATGATTTTCGGCTTAGGTGTGAATCAGGCTCGATCTGTGGAAGAAGTTCTGAAGCAGAACAGATCTGAACTAGACAGTGAACTCACTGCTTTGCTATCCAGTATCTTCGCACCGGATGCTCGACAGAGACCAACTGCATCCGATCTCCTGTCATATCAGTATCTTCGGTCGTCCAATGTGCCAAGTATCACTCCTTCTCAATCCTCAACGCACTACGGTACAGAAATCTCTCGGTATCATCTGGATTTTGAGGAATTATCCAGCATAGGATCGGGAGGCTTTGGACGCGTTGTGAAAGCACGAAACCGTTTAGACAATCGCATCTATGCAATCAAAATCATTCCCAATTTCAACGAGTATCGGGTGCTTCGAGAAGTCTCTGGACTGGCTCGTCTGAATCATCCCTCGATTGTCCGATATTTTGCATCATGGGTGGAGGAGACGAAGGCGGTAATTAAAGTAGGACAAGACGATTCTTCGAATTCGTCCATCAGCTATGAAAGTGTCATGTCACCAGATGATTTTATGTCTACAAGTGGCATTGTCTTTGCACATTCCGGAAATGGTCCTCAAGAGGTCTCTACCACAGATTCGGAAGTCCAACAAAACATACCAGGTTCACTTCGTGCCCGTGCTCTCTTTATTCAAATGGAGTACTGCTCCGGTAACACCCTGCGTACACTTATCGATGCGAAGCAAATTGGTCACGCGTATTGGAACTACCTTTCACAGATAGTAGAAGGTGTGCAATACATTCACCGCCAGGGTCTGATACATCGGGATCTCAAACCTGCTAATATCTTTGTTTCCAGTGAGGGTTTGCTCAAATTAGGCGACTTTGGTTTAGCCAGCGAGTCGACAGCTGACGTTATGCAAACTACAATAAATTCACTCTTTCAGGATGACGAGCGAACTGGCGATGTCGGAACCTTTTTGTATCAAGCACCCGAATTGTCAACAACAAATCCGTCATATGATTTCAAGATTGATGTAATGAAGTTGGATAAGCAGACAGATCAATGCTGATGTGGTTTAGATGTATGCCCTTGGTATCATTCTAGGTGAATTGACTTGCGAATGGTCCACAAGCATGGAGCGCATCACAATTATACGTGGTCTACGAACTAGGGAGATCTGGTGTCCCTTGAACCCGGTGCGATTCCAGAAAGAATTGTCTATCATCCAGTTGCTTCTGTCGCACGATCCGAATGATCGACCTACTGCTGATGAGCTTTCACATATGCTACCTCCAGTTGTTCACAAATCTTATGTGCGTGACGCCTTGAAGTTGTTAGACGAAGACATCAGCTTTCGCGGCACTGTTCTGAATAATCTGCTTTCGAGGTCACCCAATCTCGTGGAATACACATATGACGCTAGAGTCCAAGAGCCAGATCAGAACACCTCCTTGATCTCTTCCGACATCATCAGCAGATTAAAGGCAATTTTTCGCAAACACGGTGCTTCCGAAAGGATATCGTCTTCTAGATTGCTGCCCTATAATGAGAGCTACAAACAGAAAAACAATGTCGTCAAACTTCTTGACGTACACGGCAACGTGGTTCAGCTCCCATATGACTTCAAGATACCCTTTGCGAGAGACGTGGCTCGTCGAAAGCGTGCAACACCGAAGAGTTTTGCGATAGGTCCGGTGTACAGAACTGGTGATCCAGTGCCTCGAGTACTTCTTGAGGCTGATTTCGATATTGTCTCACATTCGCGACAGAGTGCTTTCGGAATAGAGACACTTCGCGTTGCATATGAGATAGTGAAGGAAATTCCTCTATTTGACTCTGCGATACAAATTTCACTCGGTCACTCAGCGATCACGAAAGCAATTCTGTATCAAGCAAACATTTCGTCACAAGATCTCCCTAGTGTCGCCGCTATATGTTATCAGCTAGCTACAAGCACAAAAAGGGGCTCAATCAATTCGTGGAGGAAGGCATTGGCAGCGACATTATCCGAGATTGCTATCGAGGAGATCATGTCCTTTGTATCCATTGACCTTAGTGATTTTGATGAAGCACTGCGTACGATTCATAACCAGGTCAAAGTACACAGCAATGCTTTTCAAGCTGCACTTGATGAGGTCAAGGCTTTCAGAGAAGCAGCAACGATTTACGGCATCGACATGACAATATATCTTCAGGTGTTTAGCCCGGATTCCAGCAACTATGGATTGACGTATACAATGGAGTATGGACAGGCCGGGATAGAGCTCCTTTGTGTCGGTGGCTGTTATCAACAATTGCTTGAGAAACAATGCTTGCCTGGAGAATCGAGCAAGGAACTTGGGGTCGCAGGTTTCACGCTCGCAGTCGATAAGCTCATAGGTTTAACACACAGGAAGACAAATCCTGCAACCTTCCCTCGATCTGTCGATGTAGTCGTCAATGCCTACGCATATCACAATCAAGCGATTGAGCTGATAATTCGTCTATGGGATGCGCAAATAACGGCCGAAATTTGTACTGAGGAAGATGTGCTGGCTTATGCTTCTACGAGAAGAGCTCTTTTTATCGTGTCTTTCAGGGACAAACGGCACGCATCAATACATCAGTTCTCACTTCGCGTCAAAAATCTGGTCAAGGATGAGTCTGAGGAAGTTCAGAACGACCAGATTGAAAACTTTCTCACAGGAGAAATCGCAGAAATCGCGAAGAAGCACTCATCGGCAGCCTCTAGTATCCCGAAGATCTACAGGACTGTATCCAGTCGGAAGGAACCAGAGATCATCATTATCAGTAATGATGAACACCGCAAGATGAAATTGCCTCAGAGACAACTAATCACTAGCAAAGCACTTGAGCTTGTCCAATCTCTTACCGAAGAGCTTCGAGAAGCTGAGGTGCCAGTACTGATAGTCGATTTCGACACCGAGCAGATGCAATTGCTGAGGACCTATTATCCTGGTGCAAACGATGAATCGGCATACAGACGAATCAGCGACCGCTTACCTGCTGTGGCTCGAGCACATCTGCAAAATGTGAGGGAGCAAGTTGACAAGTTGCGCAGCCAGGATTACACAAGAGTATTCCTCTACTCGTTTCGAATCACGGATTTGATATTGCTGCAAATCTAATTGATTTGACCACTTCTTCACTGATAGTCACAGCTGGCTCATCTACTTCATGCTAAATGCCCAAAGATCTTCTCAAGAGGCAAGATTCGTAAAGAATTGTAAGATATGCTAGTGCTGAGATATGCTAATTTGGAACTCAATTTGGTATACCACCGTCTTAAAAAGAGACTGTTCAGTAGCCTCCATTCTAGCTAGGACTTCATGACACTTTTCACGACTCGTTCGAGTTCTTCGAGATCGTCTGTCGGAACCCGCGTCATTTTACGACCCAGATAGGTCTGAATCGCATTCATCTCATCATAACTTCTCTGGTCGTGGACAAAGTTGATGCTGATTCCGAGACGCCCGAACCTACCGGTCCTGCCGATTCGGTGCAGATAAGTCTCTGCATCTGGCGTTCCATTCTGGTCTGTGGGCATGTCGTAATTGACCACCATATTGACTTGCAAGACATCGATTCCCCTGGCAATGACGTTTGTCGTAATCAAGACCTTCTTTCGTCCTTCCCTGAAATCGTCCATGATCTGATCCCGTTCGGATCCCTCCTTGGCTCCGTGGAGGGAGATGACTTGGTGTCCTTCTTCCGACATCTTCCGTGCTATCAAGTCTGCCGTCTCGCGGCGACGGACAAAGATGATGGATTGTCCGATGGTCAGGATGCCATAGAGATTACACAATACCTCGTATTTATCTGCCTCTGAGGCGCAGTCCATGTAGAGCTGCTTGATGCCGTCCACAGACAGTTCCTCGACCTTTAGCTTGATTTCATTTGCATTTGGGGCGAATTTGGTGGCAAAGTCGGCCACTTCTTCCGGAAAGGTGGCAGAGAAGAGGACAATCTGGCTGGTCTTTGGAACGAGGGATTTGATCTTGAGTGATTGCGAACCGAGTCCCTGGCGATCCAACATGTTGTCTGCTTCGTCAAGGACTAGAACCTTGATGTCCTTTGTACTCAGTGCATTCCTCTTCACCACATCCATTACCGTCCCCGGCGTTCCGACGACGATGTGAGCTGTGATTTTTTGGCCCTTTTCTATCGTGTCCTTGAGTGCCATCATGGTCTTGACTTTGGTGAATTTTCCCATTTCCGTGACTGAATCCATGATCTGTCGAGCCAATTCGCGAGATGGAGCGATACAGAGAGCCTGCACTGTATCTCTGGTATAATCCACTCGAGAGAGCATCGTCAGCACAAAAGCTGCCGTCTTTCCTGTTCCAGATTGTGATTGTCCAATCATGTTTTTGGGTGGGTCGGAAAGGAGAAGTGGCAGGGCGCGCTCCTGTATCTTCGAGGGCTTCTGGAACCGCATGTTGTAGAGTCCCTTTAGGAGATCGGGATGAAGAGGCAGGTCTTCAAAGGATTTGGCAGAATAGAGGGGCGAGTCTGGATCGGCTTGCAGATCGGCCAGTTTGACTCGTACTTCATGTGTCGTCTTGACGAGATTCTCATGTCCCTCTTTATCCTCAGTCTTGCCGGTCACTTTGTCTGCTTCAGGTGTAGCCTCAGGTTGTTTGCCAGTCTCTTCCTTCCCGACCTCAGGTAGCTTCTTTGGCGTCGTCTCCTTTGGCGTCGAGCCTGCAGGAATGAACGGCTTGGCTTTCACGGAAGCGGGACCGAGTCTGTCTGCAAGTGATGTCGATCCTACCTTTGTAGAGAGATTGAGCACCTGATCATCGTCCTCGCTGTCTTCGTCCGCCCAGCTCTTCTGCGTCGAACCAGTGGTCGGCCTAAGGGGGTCGACACTCATCTCCTCAAGCAGGCGAATAAAATCCGATCTACCGTCTGCTATCAATGGCAATGAGCCGACTGCTTGATAGTCTCTTTCTGAGTGATGACTAGAGCGTATCTTCACCAGCTGCAGCTCGTCAAGTCAGTTCTCTTCGGTGTCTGCAGTTCTGTTTTAGGTTGTTGAGCCCCGAGGATTTGGCAGTTTAGCCGAGCCGCAAGCAGAGCAAAACACGCCCGAAAGCGCGTCTCTGAAATTCGGCGACTTTCAGATTCAGTCTGACGACAACAAACGCGAGTGCGACGGTCAACATTCGAGCTGTGCTTGCCGTCAAGATCGAGACAGCCCCGGCTCACGAGTGTCTCTCTTCTTGTCAAGATTTGGGGAAGTGCTACTCGGGCCGATTGAGTCGTGGGTCATGAGGGAGATCATTGTCAGGCGCTTCTTTCTCTTCAATTGACAGCATGCTAAATTGAGACTAGACGGTGCAGGCAGGACAATGTGGAAACCAGATAGGCTCCGAGTTTTGGAAGCAACTCTGTCTCGAGCACGGTATCAATCAGGAAGGTAATTTAGAAGATTTTGCGACGGAAGGTGGAGATCGGAAGGACGTCTTCTTTTACCAGGTGAGTTCTTGTCACAGGATACGGGTTTCAAGGCATCCCGACTGACTAGACAAGGCGGACGATACACGCTATGTGCCTCGAGCAATCCTCGTCGACCTTGAGCCAAGGGTGCTCGACACGATACAGAATGCTCCCTACGGAGGCATTTATAATTCTGAAAACATATTTTCGTCCCAGGATGGTGGAGGAGCAGGTAATAATTGGGCGAATGGCTATTCACAAGGCGAAAAGGTGAGCGAGGATATCATGGACATCATAGATCGGGAAGCGGATGGTAGTGACTCCTTGGAAGGATTCTCCCTCTTGCATTCCATTGCTGGCGGAACTGGCTCTGGTCTTGGTTCTTTTCTGCTCGAGAGGCTGAATGATCACTTTCCAAAGAAGCTTATTCAGACATATTCTGTTTTTCCAGCCAATAGTGGAGGCCAGAGTGACGTAGTCGTTCAACCTTATAATTCAGTACTTGCGCTAAAAAGGCTTACGCAGAATGCCGATTCTGTTGTCGTGCTAGACAATGCGGCTCTGACAAGGATCGCATCCGACAGACTGCACATACCAGAACCTTCGTATACGCAGACCAACCAGCTGGTCGCAACTGTGATGGCGGCCAGTACACAGACCCTCAGATACCCGGGCTATATGAACAATGACATGGTCGGCATGCTCTCTTCTCTCGTGCCCACGCCACGATGCCACTACCTCATGACTTCTTATACGCCCTTCACAGGTGACATTGTGGACTCGGCAAAGACAGTCCGGAAGACAACCGTGCTGGATGTCATGAGGAGATTGCTTCAGCCCAAGAGTCGGATGGTGGCTGCAGCGCCGAGTAAGAAGAGTTGTTATATCTCGATTCTTAACATAATACAGGGAGATGCAGACCCGACAGATGTACACAAGTCGCTGTTGCGCATTCGAGAACGACAGTTGGCTGCATTCATCCCTTGGGGTCCTGCCTCAATCCAAGTAGCTCTGACGAAGAAGAGCCCCTATGTTCACTCACCACATCGGGTATCGGGTCTGATGCTTGCCAACCATACTTCCATGGCATCCGTCTTCAGAAGGACTCTCGAGCAGTACAATCAGCTCAGGAAGCGAAATGCCTTTATGGAAGGCTACCGTAAATTTGCCATGTTTGAAGATGGATTGGAGGAGTTTGATGATAGCAAAGAGGTCGTCCAATCTCTGATTGATGAGTACGAGGCTGCTGAGCATTCCGACTATCTCGAGCGTCCGGAACGATGATGTCGGGCTGAGATCATGGGAGTCCCTCGTGTCCCACATGAGGCACCTGAAAGAAAGCATGCTTGCTCGTCAATGAATGGGAATGTCTTCAAGAAAATCGGGAACAGTTTTCTCTTCTTGTATATATGTACACTAATTCGGGGCTCGAGGTATATATGTACATATAATCATTCTGCAGGGTCTTCTTCCTTGATTAACTCCTTGAAATAGGGACTCTTGACAGCCAACTCCTCCATCTTTTCTTCAGTCACTTGATCCAGCTGTGTGCCCGTTTCGCCTCGAGCCTGAATGATGTCCGGTATGGACTGTTCTTCAGTCTTGACCCTGACTTCTCCAGGCTTTGGAAACCTGGAATCGTAGCTGTCAAGGGATGAGGGAGCTTCTTGGGAGTGCTCCAACTTGACCTCCACTTTTACCTTTTTCTTCTTCCTCGGCGACTCGTGGGAGACGACGGAGGGACACTTTAGCGGTCCGTCCTGAGAGAGTGGACACTCGCTACACCTTCTACCGATGGGTCGGCAGGTCAGCTGTCCGTGTCCGACCAACATGTGATTGATCTCTCGCCAATAAGGTCGGGGAAGCCAACTCTCGAGTGCCCTCCTCGTCTTTTCCGGGGCGTTGGTGTGAACCCAACCGAGCAGGTTGGAGATGCGATGGACATGGGTGTCGACGCCGATGCCGACAGTCTGGTTCCAGGCGCTGGCCATGCACAACATGGCCATCTTGGGGCCGACACCGGGCAACGACATCATGCCTTCTGCAGAGTCGGGAATGTCTCCGTGAAAGGAGTCCCTGAGGACGACGGCTGCCTGTTTGATGTACTTGGCCTTGTTGTTGTGTAGTCCCGAGGGCCTGAGCAGGAGAGCCAAGCCGTCCTGATCAATCTCGAGTAGGTCGTCGAGTGTCAGGCCTCGGGGCAAGGTCGTCTTCAGGATCCCCATGACGAGGGCGTTTGCCTCATCCTTGCACTGGGCAGAGATCATGAGGGAGACGAGACAGTGGAGTCGACGGGTCTTGGGGTCGACGTGGTCGTGAATGTCACAGCCCATGGTGTCGACTGCTGCCTTTCGGCCCGTTCGCCGAAACTCGCGAAGTGCTTCGAATTGTCTTTGCCAGTTGGGCGGTGGGCCATCTTCAATCTCTCCAACCTCGAGTTCTGATTTCTTGAGATTCGTCCTCTTTGGTGCCTTTCTCTTCCGAGGCTGCTCTTTCGTGTGACTATTCTCAGAACCTGCTGAGAGCTCTAAATCGCTCGGAGCGGGACTCGGGGAGGAGTTTGAGGAAGCAGCATCTGTCCCGTACCGTGCAGGCTTTGCCCTTGCACTCCTTCTCAGCATTGAAGGGACACCGTTAAGCCCTCGCTGCAGTCTATTTTCTACTGAATTATGCACAACAAGCAAGAGGTATAGTTTACACACAAGTTCTCCTTCTGGTCGAGAGTGTCCTCACGTCATCCGGATCGACAGTGGAGCCGGGTTGAGCCACTTTTTCAACAGATGGATTTTCATTACGGCCGAAGGATTCGGGGCAGCATGAGATCGAGCACACTCCGTCCTCGCTCGGTTGCCCTGAGTCCTCCATTGAGAAAGGAGGTGCGAAATTCCGTTGGAAGATACTTGCCTGAGAGTTGGCCGTCATTGTCGTCACTCCAGAGCAGCAGACCCTCTCTTTCGAGCATGTCGACCTGATCCATATCGAGACATTCGACGAGGTGTTCTCCCGTGGCTCGGAGGAAGAGTGATTTAGATATTCCGACTTCTGTACGAAGTCCCAGAGCGATGCATTCATCGGTGAATGTCTCTGCCAGAGAATCCTTTCTGGCCCAACCATGGCCGAGTGCATCGACCTGTTCCGCCCAGCGTTTTGGGTCGGGAATGCAACGTGTCCGTTCTTTTGTTCCCTGTGCATTTGTGATGCGGCCATGGGCACCCGGACCAATCCCAATCTAGAGTGGAAAATTAGTACAACTAACCTCTGGGACGTCGCTATCGGTCCACTCACCAAGTCCTCGTGCATCCAAAAGGCAAAATTATGTTGCCCGTAATGCTTGGGCAGGGCGAAAGAAGAGATTTCATAGTGGTCGAAGTGATTCGCTTGCATGAAGGCTACTGTCTCTTCATACTCTTCTGCATTATTATCTACGCTGGGCATGATTACCTGACCCGATCTAACTTGTGCTGCCAAGGGCGTCGAGCGTTCCACTGTAAGCTCATATATGGAGAGATGCCCACCTATCTTGGCATATGGTAGAGCCAATCTCAACTCCCTGTCGAAAGCGACCCTCTTCTCCCTCCTTTTTGATAGAGGATTGCCAAACATGAGATCGAATGAGAAGCCATCACTCAACAGATCCCTGTCCCTGCTCAGAATGTCCAGTGCGGTGCAGGACTGTGTGGATGTGTGCTCGCGACCGAATCGTGCCAGCTGTAGATCGTCCGTCAGGGATTGCACACCAAGTGATACTCTAGTCACACCCACATCAGACAGGTGGGAGACGCTCGGCAGAGATGACGGGTTGGCTTCCAAGGTGATCTCGGCATCACCATTTAGCACGAATCCTTCTGATCTGATCTGGTTCAGGACTTCCGTCACGATAGTCGGTGAGAGTGATGGAGTTCCTCCTCCGAAGTAGACGCTTCTGATCGCTCTGGAGTCCGTTTGATCTGCATATGTCCTCAAGTTGTAGGAAAGCTCCTTTTTGAGGTGTGTATGGAATCTGGAATGATCGAGATCCCTTGGCACCTTATACTTGTTGAATGCGCAAAAGGTGCATAACTTTGAACAATACGGAAAGTGCACATAGATTGAGAGTGACCTCGACAGAGGGCTCAACATGACTTGCAACAACTACCTTGCCCGATACTAGAATAGTCGGCAGCACGAAGCAGGGACTCAGACCATCCTTGCGATACCATCGCTTGACAGGAAAGAAGCACAATCAACATGATGAGATAAGTGACAACTTGCATCAGCCATCATGGTCAAATTTGTTATGCTGCCAACTTGGTTTCTAAGACAGGGGCATCACCAGAGACGGCCTGCCATGCATGGATACCAAGGACGAGCACTCTCATCGAGTGAGGCCACATGAATCTGTTCTGTTGAGCAAACCACGCAGGGACGACCTGCTTGAGTGCTGAGCACCAGCAACTTCTTGTTTCTGCCCCACTCGGATGCCGATGCAAGCCCAATTTGCTGCACAAACGATTCCTTGATGCGACCCTGGTGCAACTCTTTGACATTGGTAGCTTTGACTGTGACGCAAGACACAGTTCAAGAAGAAGCATAGAGAGCATGTCTGACAAAGAGGCCAAATTGGCAGCAGCCAGAAAGAGAGCCGAAGCACTGAAAGCCAAGAAAGCTGAGAAGAAGGAGGATGCCGTCAAGGCAGACCACTCTGAGGCAATCGATGGCGAGAGTACATCCGTAGTGCCCTCGGAAGGTGCGCAATCTGACGAAGGGAACACTTCAAAGGCAGATGGCCTCGAGCAAGAGATCCAAAATCTCAAGCGCTTGTTGGAAGAAAATGTAAGCAATTCGATGTGTCTAGCCGTAGTCTGACCCTGTAGAAATCCCAGCAAGATGTGCTTCAGGAGCGTCTCAAGTCTGCAGAACAAAAGCATAAGGATAGCGAGAAGGAGATGCGCTTGCGTATCAAAGAATTAGAAGACTCCTTGACAAGGAGAGATGAGCATGTCAGGACACTCGAGATGGAACTCTCAAAGTCTACACAGAGCAATGAGGAGATCTCAAAGTCGAACAAGGATCACATTGAGCGTACGAAGGTTCTGGAGGAAGAAAACAACAAGTTGAAGGTTCAAGGACAGTCAAACGACAGGGATGAGGAGCTGGAACGTAGGGTGAAAGCAGCTTCTTCTGGACAAGCTGAAGCCGAGGAACTGTCGAATAAATTGAAGGAAGAGATGGCAGCTCTGTCGCTTAGATACGAGACATTGGAGAAGGAATTGCAGAAGGCGAATCACAAGGAGGAAAATGGTGCCACAGAGGCTACGAAAAGGAACGCTGAGCTGCAAAGGACAACGGAGACTCTTCAGAACGACAATCAGTCGCTGATTGCGCAACTATCGGAGCTACGAACACATCTCATGTCTGTCCAAGATGAAAAGTTTGCCATGGCTGAATCGATCGAAAGGTTGCAGAGAGATGTGAAGGAGGCCAAGGAACAGAGATCAGGTCATAGGACAAGCTTCGATGCCGCTAGGCCAAGAGTCTCAAAACAGTTTGACAGATCGGAGAGTCTCCAGGAGATCTCTCTCGACGGTCAACAGAACCTGGAGGACGATCCGAAACAGACCCCTGCAGATCTCCAAAGCAATATCAGGATTGACCTGACTTCATGGTACGCGCATGGCCATGGCGAGGTGATTGAGGTCTAGTGAGAGGTTGCCTTAGTGTGCCATAGAAGATGAAGAGTGATTGGGAATTTTGTGTTTTGTCCTCCTCCACTCAAAAGTTGCTCAATCCTGGCTCCACCTTTTGCTTCTGGCCTCTCTCTGCTGTGAACATCCCACTTTTGGCAGACTCTGATAGAAACCACCAGTCTCGAAAGCCTGCTTTCCTACAAGTCATATCATCCTACTCCTCCTTGACAGGTGCTACATTGTCGGGTGAGGACGGTCCGATGAGTGTCCCGACGATAGGTCAGAGTCTGAAGGATGCCTACAAGGCGACAGACAACTGGTATGTCAGACCGATTGTGGACTCGCAGCCAACTAACACCCGACCAGGACCAGCAATGGCATCAAGTGGCTCGATGATGTACAAGAATTCTACCGAGAGCGCTCTGCGATTGAGAAGGAATATGGTACAAAATTGCAGGCATTGGCAAAGAAGTACCAAGAGAAGAGGACAAAGAAGACGGCTAGCTTGAGTGTCGGGGACTCTCCCACGATGACACCCGGATCGCTCGAGAACGCATCTTGTACCACATGGGCCCGCATACTGGACAACACGAAACTCCTAGGGGATGAGCGATCTGCGCACAGTGATGAATTGAAGATGCAAGTTGCCGAGCATATCAAGTCCATGTCCTTCAAGTGGGAAGAGTACCGTAAGCGTTGCGAATTTTACAACGCGAAACTTGTCGAGGATCGAGAGAAGACTTATGCAGACCTGAAGCAGGTTCAGAAGCGATACTATGACCAATGTAGTACCGTGGAAAAGGAGAGGATGAAGGCTTCGCATGATGGGAAATCGAAGCACAACAAGGTATTGCAGGCAAATATGGCAGACATGAACAATTTCAAAAACACTTATATCGTGTCAATCAATTCCTCAAATGCTCACAAACGAAAATACTATCACGAAGACGTGCCCGATCTTCTGGATACATTCCAGGATCTGAATGAAATCAGAGTACAGAAACTGAATAGCATATGGCAAAAGGCGACTCAACTCGAGCAATCCTGCCTCATTCGCCAAGGAGGTCATCTAGGAGCCTCCGCTGAGGCCATCGGCCGTAACCAACCTGGACTCGACACGGCAATGTTCATACAGCACAATGGTGGTCACTTCAATGAGCCTCCCGCTTTTGGGTTCGAAGCGTGTCCAATCTGGCACGATACGCCAGACATTGTCGTAGATGAGAGCTCGAAAGTCTACTTGCAAAACGCTCTCGTCAAGTCGCGCAAGACGTTGAAAGATTTACGGACGACGGTGCAGAATAGAAGACGGGAAATTGATGGACTAAAACAACTCAAGGTGAGCATCGTCTCAGATTCTACACGCGGAAACATTGAGGATGTCATCATGAATCTCTTGCGGTCTCAAATCGACATCTCCACAGATGACACCAATCGCAATAAGCTCGAGACGGAAGTGGCAACAATCACTCAAGTTGCGGGTGACATTGATCGCGGAATAACGGAGCATGAATTCAAATCCGCTTCTTTTGCCATCCCGACCAATTGTGATTATTGCGGGAGTACAATCTGGGGGATGTCGAGAAAGGGGTACCATTGCAAGGCATGTTCTTATAATTGTCACAAGAACTGTCAGATGAAGGTACCCGCAAACTGTACACAGGAAAAGGGCAACACGAGGACAGCAAATGGCGGTCAAACAGGAGAGCCAATCAGTCGAACGGATACCATGAATTCTACGGCGGAAAGTGTCTATGGCACGAGCAAGAGACCAGTCAACATGGATGATTCGGATTCCAACACAGATGCAAGTTCCTCGCGATCAGCCATACCAGCAGCCAATCCAGTGCGAACGACTTCGACGCCTACGCGACGAGCACTCGCACCGCCTCCAGCCACGGGATTTTCGAATGGTGCAACGGCATCGACAACGACGACGACGACGACAAAAGTTCTCTATGACTATGATGCTTCGAGTCCGCAAGAGATATCCATCGTTGCAGGTGATCTGGTCACTGTCCTCGAGGCAGACGATGGCTCGGGATGGATCAGAGTGAAAGGCGCTCGTGGGGAAGGTCTGGCGCCCGCAGCTTACGTGGAGAATCCTGTGCCACAGAGACCGAGTGTTCACAGTCGCACGGACAGCTCAGAGTCCACGGCATCGAGGGCTGTTGGGAGACAAGGGCCGGCAGTCGCTCCAAAGAGAGCTGCCCAGAGGAAGGGAAGACAGGTGAAGGCACTCTATGAATATGCAGCAACTGGCATGGGAGAGTTGAGCATTCATGAGGGTGACTTGATCAATCTCGTGACCCCAGACCAGGGCGATGGATGGATGACGGGTGAGAAGGATGGTCGGAGCGGAATCTTCCCGGCTGCCTATGTAGAGACCATCTGAGCTGTGTTGTACAAGATTTTTGCCGAGTTACCTCGTATGATTGATAAATTCATCGATTCTCCTCCTGTTGAATTTCGCCCCGTCATGAAAGACCGAGCACATCCTCGACTGCGTTCAGCCAAGTCTCCTCGTGTCCCGTACGTTTCCTGTAGAGACTTCTGTGGTGAAGGAGATAGAGTAGTGCGAGGAGGGTGAGGAAGGAGAGTGCGGAGAGGAAGAGCAACTCTTTCGACCAGACCTTTTTACTCCAGAGCCCGCCCTCTCGTTCGCTCTTCCGTCTGCGCATCTCGATCCTCGCCAGTCGTAGTTTCTCATGTCTCGGCTTGTTTCGCCAGTCGTCCAGTGCCTCTTCCTTTGCGAGACGGGCGAGATAGGTGTTCTCGGACGATTCGACCTGGGGGATCAAGTCCTCTGTCGTCGTCCGTCTCCTCAGAAAGGACATACGCTTTTTCTGTTCCTCCTCCCCTGCAAGTTGCGAGTATGTCGACTTTTGTCAAGCCAAGTGGGCAACAGAGTACCACAGTCTCCTTATGGAAAGAGAGCGAGAGAGCGAAGGAATGCAGATGCAACCTTTCGTAGACAAAAGGAGAGCATTCCGCCCAATCAGAGGCAAGCATCTCTCGGACCAATCTCGGCACAAGATATGTCTTATTCCTCGTATCTCAGCGGATGAGGCGGCCAATCATATCCTTGAGATTAAGCGAGAATTCACACGCGCGTTGTCTTGACGCGGAGCGGGTGAAAATGAATGTGGCTCAATCGTGCTTTGTGTGCTTTTCGCCCCTCAAAGCGTCCGACTTCTTCTCCAGCCCTGCCTCGACTGCACATTTCAGGCCTGTGTCGTGCTGCTGGCACGTCAGCTCGTCTCTTTCCTCGGTCCATTTTCTCTCCTCCTATAGCTGGTCTTGTGGTAGGATCGTTTTCCTTCGAGGAGCAGGAGGTTTGCGCCAGTTTAGGGATTTCCTCCAGGGAGCGATTGCTTGCCTTTAAAGGCCAATTGACAGGTTTTGCTTGGGTGAGGAGTGGTGGAGCGCGAAAACTGTGTACAGGAGGATGATGGCTATCGAGTCTCAGCGAGCCTCGGAGCTTCTGCCTACTGTGCGATGCTCGAAATGTGGGCGCGGGATTTCAATGGAGGCCGTCACGACGCATCTCTGCGAGTCAGAGGCGCGCCTGGGGATGGCCTCAGAGTCAGGCTCTGCATCCCGGTCGTTCGGCGACGACGGTGCACGATACAGGCGCGAGGGCACTGGTGCTCGAGATCGACATGCCCAGGGCCAGGAGAAAGCTTATGACGGGCATACGCGACCGTTGCCTGAAAACGCCAAATATGCTCAGCATTCCAACCGACCCCTTCCCAATGACACTTTTAAAATGGACGATCAATCTCGTCGAGAGCCTCCCTATGCCAATGCCAATGTCGTCCTCGGTCGACTAGGCAATATCAAGGCCGGTGTGCTCGACTCCGAGGGTCTCCATAGACCGACACAACAGATTCGAACTGGGCCCGTCCAGACTCGAGATCCGAGGGCGACCTTTGTGCCCATCAGGTCCGATCGAAGACCCCAGCCACGACAGAGACCATCTCGCGAAATGCTGCATGGAAACGACGATTGTGAGTCGTTTGTCTCCTCGAGATCCGCCCGATCTCAACAATCTCTGCAGAGTGGTACCATGCACAACGACATCAGCTCGCAACACCGCAGAGAGATGTTTTCTGCCTCATCGTCCTCGGCCTCGCTCGTCTCTGCTGATGCCGGTCCCTTTCACCATGTCAGCTCGAAGCTGGATCCGAGCCTCTTTGTACCAGATGAATTTCAACCACAGAAAAGGGGACCGAAGAAGAGTGGCTTGCAGAATAAACAGAGATTGTTTCAAAAGAAAGTGGAAAGGTACGATGCCGCTTGGGAAGACAACGGCCTTGACGACGATGACAGCAACGTGTACCATCCCCATCTGCATGCTGCCGAATTGACACAACGACAAGCCCGGGCTCCTACTCGACCATTTGCAGGAGAGCCAACGCAGACACGTACGCACGACATGATTCGTTCTCGTTCCGAGAATCAGCAAATGATGCACAGTGACCGACAACGTCAAGCATCCAGTCCAAATGGCATGCGAAGAGTGCAAAGACCCGCCCATGCGGGTGAAGCCAGTCATCCCAATGCCCGAGCACCACAGAGACTCATGACTGTGGAGAGTGACCCATACAGGGCAAGACCCACGGGTTCCCAACAGGCACTGGACCGTCTGCCCTCGAGTCACACTGCACCGACATCCTACAATGGTCGTACCCACTATCGTCAGGCAACGAATTCCTCCATGGGTACGGTACTGACACATTCGACACAACAGAGCAGTCGTTCCTCCGTCTCGTCGCCTCCTACGTCTCCCTGGCAGCAACATCATCATCTGGCTCAAGAGAACTCTACACCTCTCGCCAGTTCACGCGATAGGGAGAATGCCACTCCTCGAGGTGTCGGCGGAAGAGGAGAGGATGGGCCGGCGACGACGTATGGCGTCATGGCCAACAAGCACAGCCAGGTCAAGACCTTGCCCAAATCGAATACTACGGGTAGTTTCGATCGCCTCTTGCAAGACATTGGTTCCTCGATCGAGAATCTCGACGTTCCTCCCGCACCCTTTACACAACAACATGACAGTCCCTCGTCGAATTACTCTCCCATTCAACCACCACCACCCTTTGCACGGCACGACCGCTCGTCGACTCCTCCTCCTCCTCCCTCCAGGCCTGCCGTTGCCCATTCAGCAGCACCAGAGAGTGTGCTCCCTTTGCCTCGACAGCTCGGCAGTCCTGCCTCCTTGCAATCAAAGGAGACCTCTGCCTCTTCTTCCGTATCTCTTGCCGATCCCCTCACGACTGCACCCTCGGTGCAACCACCACCACCACCACCACCACCACCACCACCACCCTCGATGGTCCCGAGAGTGCGACCCACAGTCGACTGTCAGGCTTGCGGACTGCCAATCGCAGGGAAATCCATCAGCTCCAAAGACGGCAAATTGACAGGCCGCTACCACCGCTCATGCTTCAAGTGTCGCGATCCGACCTGCAAGGACCCCGGGTTTCCCCTCCACGGCGAATTCTACGTCTTTGACAACCAGCCATTCTGTGCCACTCACTATCATCGTCGCGCGGGCAGTCTCTGTGGCCACTGCGGGGTCGGGATCGAGGGAGACTGTATTGGTACGCAAGAGGGCGTTCGGTACCATCTCCACTGTCACTCTGCTCGAAAGATTAGCGGACGAGAGTATGAGCAATTCTAGCAGTCCCTTTCTCCCCCTTGTCCGAAATTCCAGGGAACAATTCCTTTTGCTCCTTCTTTTCCCCGAATCGCAGGGAATTTAGATTGCCAAAAAAAGGTCATCATGGCTGGTCCATTCTTCTTCTTCTTCTTCTTCCAGACGTCCGTGCAGCGGGCGTCCCCCGGTGATGCCGGTATGGCAGTACACGCGAGGCACTTTACAACATTTGTAGATCAATTTATTGTAATGATAGACTTATACCAATTCTTATTCCAAACAACTTTATAATCGCATCGTGAAGTATGAATACGACCGACGAAAAAGGTCAACAAGACCCGATCCTCCACATGAAAAAGATTGAAACGTCTATATTGAGATGTCATCGTGCTCAAACAGAGTCATCTACTAGTGTGGGGAAAATCTACAAGACTAGAACATCTCGATCTACATGCAATGTGAAATGATGAGGTGATGGAAGAGAAATCGGATATACCCAGAGCTTCTATGCCGCAATGAGGTGATCTACTCCAGTAAAATTAAAATCCGCCTCTCTTCTCCTCACGATCTATTGCCCACTGGACTCCTTCAAGAACGTTGTCGACAATCGTAGTGGGCTTGTACTTCGGCTCCCCATGATCATCCTTGTAGACTCCAGTCCTGACAAGAATGGAATCCCATCCATGCATGTTGGCACCACGAATATCTGATTCTGGATTGTCGCCAACCATGTATATCGATCTCGGTGGTTCGTCGATTCCATGCTCTAATGCACGCCATTCAGTCAAGACTCTTGTTGCGTATTCATATGTTGCATTATATGGCTTGCCCAGTTGAGTACATTTGAACGGCTTGCCTCCAGTCGCCTCCTTGTAGAGAGCCTCGATACACTGGTTGGTCAGCAGGCTGCTATTTTGAAGACTTGTAAAGCATCGCAACTTACCATTCTCAGTGCCCCCATGCCATATCGAGGCAGGACGTTGGGCGTCGCCCAGAGGATGTCGGGATTGGAGAAGAAAATGGGAGGGCCTTCCTCAAATGTCTTGGATTGCGTGCCCATGACTCCGCCAACTGATGTTAAGAGGTCGAGGATGATCTGTTGGTCACCAGCCCAGTCGCGCGAGTCGGCAAAGACAAAGATGGCATCGATCTTCGTCTTGCTGAAATCTCGAGGTCTGCAATGTGACTTCTCCTCCTCGGTCAGAGTCCTGAAAGGAACAACAGATTCGTCCCAACAGATGATGTCCCCCGGAATGACAACGTCTTTGAAGCCGTACGATTCTGCAACATCTCGACAAATGTGGCCTTCTCCCCCGACAACCAAGACGGTATGGAATCGTTCGACCATCCCGCGCTAAAATGCTCAGTCAGATGAAAATTCGAACTGAACAAGACTTGAGACTTACGAAAGGTGTATGACTCTGAATGAATTGAGCAATCGAGCACTCGACTTCGAGCTTTTCCGCTAGCTCCTTGCACCTCGCGTCTTCGAGTTTACCGCCACCGTTCGTGATGAAGATGTAGGGAATCTTGAGGTTGCGTTCGTTCTTTCCATTGAGCACAGCCATCGCCTCGATGGCCTCTGGAATCGGCGTTCCTCCTCGTAGAAGGACTCCATCAATGTCGAATGCAAAGGCATAGGGCACCTCTGGCGAGTCATCGCTGTCCTCGTCACTGGCGATCCCTTCATCATCCACATCCTCCCCGAAATCGACAATCTTTCGGGCATGCTCAATCTCTGCCGAGATGGATTTTCTCGACGATCTTCGCCGTTCCATTGTGGGTCTCTTGGTGATTGAGGCATCGTCAATGCTGCTCTTCTTTAGCTTCTCCGTTGCCGTGTCAATGGCGACTTCGTCTTCATCCTCAGCATCGGGGTCGTTTGTGAATCTGGTGTTTTCTTCACCCTTGAGAGAGCGAGTGGAAGAGATTCTGTTGAGTTTTGGCTTCTGAGTCGACATCTTGCACTGGTCGATGGACGAGGAGGAAGATTGAGTCGTGCTGATGTGCTATCGGACGAGTGCAAGAGCGAGTCAATGTATGGTCTACTCTATCGCCAGGCGCTGTGGTATCAGGATGACAAGCTCTGCAGGAAAAGGATTGAGTTTGGGAAAATGATGTGGTGATCATGAAACGGGACGCCTCTAAAATGCCTCCAAACTGATCAAAGCATTTGCCAATTGATTGATCGTCTGAGCGGAACTCTGGCTGAGACGTCTGTCGATCAGAGATTCTCCCGTGACACCTTGTTGAGGCGTATGCTCGCCCGCCCTAACACGTGCCTTGTTTTCTTCGATCAGCTGGCAAACATATAACCTATATGTAGATGTTTAGTTTGTCCTGTAGCTGATCAGTAGGTGATCGTCTCCCAGGAGATGTCAGCTGGCATGTAGACCAGCTAAATTCCCATATAATCAGTCTAGTAGATAGACATAGAATTAGCAATGATTGATCCCACAGTACAAGATACGCGTGTGCTTGTAGTGATTGTGGAGCTCTTTCCGACAGTGTGTACGTCGCTCAATACACCTCCCTCCCGCGCCCCTCGCTGCTGAATCTACCGTACATCCGGCTGCAGTGACGGCATGACCCACGTTCACTTGTGGCCCAAGAACGTGTAAGCTCAACAAGAGCACTCATTCACACAGCAAATGCTCACAGATACAGTCATCAAAACGTCGTGGAGTCAACTCAAGCATAGGCCTTTAGAACGTGAAGAATTTAAAACTTTAGTTCAGACGCTCCATTTTCATGCTACGAAAAGATCCTTGCATCCTATCTGTGCAGATAGAGAACTATGTACGAAACAGCTTTATTTGTTCATGGTTGTGATTCGCTCCAAGTTCATCTCGTTGTTTGATGGAAGACCGATGAAAGCACGTAGCAAGTTCTCAAGTGCCTGTCTCTGCTTGTTCAGACCGTTGATGGCTTCGTGCTCTGGCTTGTGTAGTGGTGCTTTCAACCAATAACTGAGCACAGTGAGGACGGCATGGAAGGAAGAATACTCCGAGTCCTTCTCAGTCTTGTATTGGATACGAGAGAACAACTCAGCGATGACCACCAAGTCGATGATGAGAGGAGTTGCCAAAAGAGAGTCCTCACAGACCGTGTTGACGGTGATTGTGTTTCTACCACCCATGAGAATCTCAGACTCGTAAGAGTCCATGGCAATCTTGGTATCTCCGACCGCCTTCATGTACTTGATGACAATGGCGTGATCGATTGTCTTGCCATTCTCTTCGTTGTAAAGAATCTGGTTTGAGGCAATGATGTCGTCGACAACAGAGGCTTTCGAGATCTCCTTTGAACGGAACTGAGCTGGTGCAGACAGATTGTATCCGTCATTGTTACCGAGATGGTTGTAGGATGCGATCGACACAGGGCGGATACCGGCGTCGACCAAGAATTGAGCAAGCACAGACTTCAATTTGGTCTGACCAGACTTGAAATCATCACCTCCGATGAAGGATTGATGCTTCTCAGCAAGTTCAAGGGCACCCGGCACGAAGGTGTTCTGAGGAGAGCCGTTGATGAAAGGCACGCCTTCTAGGATACAGGCAACTGCAAAGATGGTCGATGGTGCCACTTCCTCGTGACTAGCCTTGATGCTCTTGAGAAGGTTGTCGGCAGTGTCATTGACTCCTTCGAGGATCGAAGCATATCGCTCAGTGTTTGCAGTCCACATGACGATGACCTTCTCGAGACCGTTCTTCTCCTTGAACTCTCGAATGTCCTTCTGGATGTGCTCAACGTGAGCCCACTTGTCATTACCAGAGATGACATTGTCAGCACGCTCTCCCTGGTTAGCGGCGATAAAGTCAGGGTAGTAGATTGATGGCAGAGGAACGTATTGTGCCAATTCCTTTGCAACCTGTCTCTGTAGGTCATACTCGAGAACCTGCGAACGCTGCATAGCTTCAGCCAAGTTGGTCTTGCTGATGTCCCATCCACCAATCACAAGATCGCTTGGGTTGACCATTGGAACGACTTCATTGAATGGCACATAGAAATCCTCGCCCTTGGCATCAACACCAATCTTGACGGTGGCTGCCTGAGTGACGGAGCCATAGTAATTCGACTTGACTGGGCCTCGTCGAGTTTGGAACTCGACTTTTCTTCGGTTGGCGTGTACAACGGCCGCCATAGTGCTACCGTTGTTGCCACCGAGACCGACCATCATCAATCCAGTCTTTGGGACCTTGGTGTCGGTCTTGAACTGGACCTTGGTGGATGTTGGGGTAACTTCATACTTGTCACCAACCTTCTTGACCACACTATTTTCATAGGTGTAATCGGTCAAGATTGAACCATTCTCGAAGCGAGTCTTGTCGCTCTGAACAGAGATCTTGGGACCTTTTGCCATCAATTAGCATGGTAAATTCATATCTTGAAAGGTCCTACCAGTAGTGCTCGCAGAAGTAGCGGCATAGGAATCAGTATTTGTTGCGTGAGGAGCCATGAGTCAGAATTTACTTTGGCGAGATGCGTTGGTATTGACTAGAGCCCGAAGCTTTAGAGTTGTATCTGGCACGTTAGCAGAATATCGAACCATTCGTTAGACAGCGCATACGGGTGATGCGAACTGGGCAAGCTAGTTCCGAACCTGGAATCATTAGAACAAGATTTTCATGATTGATCCCAAGATAGGAACATACGTGATGGGCAGATTTCACACTACTTTGGATAAAAGCAGTAAGAAAACGGTTTTTCTTGTTTGAGAGAAGAAGTTGGTAAGGACGATGGTTGAAATACGACACGAGTTCAGAGAAGGGGTTCAGGGTGATTCGAGGAGACCGATACGAGCCGATCAGCGACTGATCGTGCCAGGGTCTTTCCCCATTCCAATTGGCACGGGCGGTTCTGTATCGTGTGCCGATCCAATCGATTTCTTGTACACTTCCGTTCCGTTTCCCAAAATTTCCCCGAGCTCTCGTCCTGATTCGACTTATGGATCAGCCACCATCGAGCATCCGATACGATACGTGATTCGGTTCGGTGTTCTCGTGATATCTTTGCATGTGAATGTTACCTCCGATCGAGCAGCGACCTCTTGATAAGTATTCTATTAACAGTAGGCGGCACTCCATTACACGAATATTACACTCATATTAGACCATGCAATCTCGACATTGGAGGTGCTCGGAAGAGAAACCTGCGAATATCCTATGGTAAAGATTTGTAATGCTGATTGGACATTTGAGGATACTATCCTAGCTAAGGACGCTGACGCTATGTATGCAGCCTGTATAGGACTTGATGCTGTATGGCTGAGAAGCAGTAATAAAAGTACAAGTATATCGAAACATTCTCCGATGCTAGAGCACGGCGAGCAGGATGCCAATGGTACATGCGAAACCTGCCCAGATGCAGTATGGTTTGCCAAGGAGCTGTAATTTATGTGCTCCAGACTGCAATTGGACTTGTGTGGTGACTGTCGCCGCCGAGCTGGGTGTCGCATTCGCAATCCAGACCAAGACAGAGGACGTCGTTGTCATTGGACCCGAGCTACCATGAACAACGAGAACTATCGTCGATGTCGAGAGTGTTGCAGCGATTCCGCCGGGTGAGGTGGAGTAGGCGGATGCTGAAAGACTTGTGCCGGTTATGCTTGGTGTCAGCGTCGATGTGCTTCCGATAAAAGGGCTTTGCGATGTAGTTGTGGCTTGAATCGAGCTGTCTGCGGCGATGCTCGCACTCTGTGTGCTGATGAAGGAGCTCGAGAGAGTCACTGGAGCCTCACTTGATGTTGTAGGGGTTCTCGAATTAGCCGAGGTTGGGGCGACCGACAGAGTGCTGGTAGAGCTCGTCAAGTCTGGTGCACTCGAAGATGCTTGTGTCGTTATTGCCTTTGTTGAAGTGGTCTGTGCTGTTGCTTGTGTGGACGATTCGGATGGGGTTGTGGAGCTTAGAATTTGTGTGGAGACCGAAAGGGTGCTAGATGGTATAGTAGAGCTCGCAAATATCATAGTCGTAGTTGGCAATGTCGTATTCTCTTGTCGCTTCAGCAGACCATGTCGTAGAGACCCTTCGTAGTTCTGCAGATCTGTCGAAGCAGCATTGAAAAGACCAAGCTGTTTACACGGTGAATTCTGGTCATGAACGAGATCGTGTATCTGGAAAAACATGAGTTCTGGTCACAGACTCATCTCGATAGAACGGAAGAACATACCATGGCATTGATCATTGGTCTCGGTGAGCCAATGGCGGATACATGAATCGACAGTTCTGCGAGACAGACCCATACAGCAGTCGACAGCATGATGAGCGGCACTCTGAGAGACACCATGCTAGCGAGCTGGGCAGTTCCAGTGCTGATATGTAGGGTGTCGGTTGAAGAACAGGTCAAGGAGCTGTCAGAGTCAGCGTCACAATCTCTTGTGTTGCCTGATCACGATCAGGAGCTGTGAGTTCTCAGCTCTCCTAAGTTTCAATCATGGCGCTTGTGCATACGATGCGAGGCGCAGTATCGTCTGCACTGGTGGAGGAGACGCACGTCTGGGCGTGCATCTGACCATTGACATCAGCGCGCACCTCGCGAGATTGGGTGTGATGCCATTGGAGCACGTTACTGTGGCCGGCTTCTGCCCGGCTGTTAGGACGCCCGTAAGCCAGTCTTACGAAACCTAAGAGAACTGGGGAATTTACCAGGACGAATCCAGCTCTAGCAATCTCGATCGAGAACGAATGCAGAAACACTCCATATCCCCAAACATGTTTGTAACACAAATGTGGTGCCTGGTCTGAGCGATGTCTCTGTGGTACTCCCATCATTGGAAGGTGTCTCGCCTCGTGCGAGCCAGCCAAGATCAGGGCGGGAACAACGGGGGCTTTTGAGTGGGATCGAATTCTATTTTCGATGTCTGGCCCAGCGTAGCGGAGGAGTGACAACATGTCCTCCGCACGGGACATGCAAGAATATGTCTGCACGACAGAAATAGCCTGGTGATCCTTTCCAACTCCCACAATGGTCTCGAGAGCTCTTAAGAGCTCTCTCTCCGGGTACCAGGTATATTCGGCTGAAAGATCACGAGATGTGAGAAGAATAATGTTTTTGACACTCCCCACAACTTGGTCTCATGGGGTCGTGCAATACTTGACCTTTTGGCACTTCCTTCCTGTCCTCCCTAGCTACCGATCGCCTCAGCAGCCATCACGGACTCTTCTTGGCAGTAGGAGGCTGTTTCCTTTTGACCAAGTCGAGGATGGCCATGGCAGCAAGACTCGATAAGGTCAGAATGTATTAATTATTACTCTGCAAGATATGGAAGGAGACGTCTTGGGATAAATTTGCCTGCTGGCTGTGTCGCTAAGTAACAAGCCAAGTGCATGTGGCTTCATAATCGTCTGCCATTACAAAGTGCGAGTTGTACTGTGCTACTGTTCACAAGTCCAAGTCTCTGCGTCCACCAGCCTCACTGGTGCTTGAAATGCTTTGGTTCCGGGGTTTCTTCTTGAACAAATTGGAGAATTTTGAAGGACTCGAGCTTATCTTTGTGTTCTTGCTACCTCGGTCGTGCTGCTGATAATTGCCTGGCGTCAACAATGTACTGATCGGACGGCCAGAACCAGCGGGAGGGAGATCATCGGAATGTGGCTCTGCGGAGGCCTTCTGGAGACCAGGAAAGTTGGATTCCGAGCCCATGGCTACGGAAGAGGTCGCTGAAGTGTGTCTTGAGCCGTACATTCCCGTTTTCTGTGTCACAGGTGGAGAACTATTGTTGGAGGAATGGGTCGATGCGGGTTTCATTAGAGTATGGGATTTGTCTGTGAGATCGGGCTCCGATGGCAACGAGCTACCCGTGCCCTGAACTGTTTGATTCGCCTTCGCCTGAAGGTGGTGTGTATCCAGGACGGCCTGATCGAGCGGCAGATTGCTTTTGACCTGATGGCTGTTCGCTCCAGGATGATAAAGAATTTCAGGTGTGATGTGTGCTGCTCTAGAACCTGTCACATGCGTCGTGCGACCTAGATGGGTACTGTCAGGATCGAGGCGCATGAGTGGAGTCGAGACATGCCGGGGACCCTGCGTTTCAGAGCTGCCTAGGCGGCTTGGCAAGTTGCGCTTCGTGGGCACTGTATTTGAACGAGATAGAGAGCCAGAATTGGTGGTCGAGGTGGTTCTGGGGGATGGCGTTCGACTATGCTCCTGGGGCAGAGTCTGTAGCTGATCAGGAGTGTGTCTTCTCGCACTCTGAAGTGTTCGGCGTCGGAGGATCCCAGTCTTCTTCTGAGCTGCTGGTACACGAGTCTCCGCCTTGGAGGGACCACAGAGCGAGTCGAGCAAGAAGTGTGACTGATTGTCAATCAAGAAGACCAAAACTTCCTGTGACAGTTTGTACTCCTGCGGAGCCATATCATCTCGTGGATGCGTGAGCAGCCCAGGCTGGAAAATGGCCGACAGATTTTCTGAAGTCATCCTATTGATATCTGCCTTTGATGCAAAGACAGCTAGGAGATCGAGGATGTAGAGCAACAGTTGTCGATTGAGTGGTGGTAGTGAAGCTACCAGTTCCTGCATCTTGGATATGCTGCGTTCAGCTGACCAGCCATCTTTGAGAGGTTCGCGGAACGCATCGTACCAATCATACGGTATGATGGGATCGGGCAGATGATTCAGATAACGTCGTAATATATTGGCGGCATCATGCACAGTGAAACCTGTCCAATCTAGCCCCTTGCCATACTTTGGGGGTTGGTCGAATATGGCTTGGAGATCTTTGATTCGCTTTGCGCTTCCACTCAAACGGAAGATACCTTCAGTTTCTGTTGCGTTATCTTTCAGGTAAAGGCCGCATTTCGCGACGACTATCGGTATGTAGCCATAGATAAATGTTTGTCCATCGTCGTTATAGAGAGAAATTGCGACATTCGCGTAAGTGATGCTTTCCTGCAATGGAACACTGAAGATGCCTATTCAGATCAGTGTCATGGTCAGTGATCAGACGATTCACCCGTACTTGGTGGTGGCTCGGCTTCTTTCTTGATAGGTTTGGTCTTGAATCGCGACCACCAGGAAGTCAAACCCTCTTTCGTCTCAGGCTGATGCGTTCCTGCAGCATTGCGACTGGCAGTGCTGGCCATTCAGCAAGTCCACTGCAGGCACCACGAAGTCTACGACTAGATTTGTCGATTGCGCCGACGATGCTGAGTCTCGCAGGAAGCGTCTCGATATTGGCAATGAGTGTCTCAGGGTAGTCGCTTACACTCGAAGGGTAGTGAGAGAAGTACAAATGGCTCGACAATGACCTATAGTGCTTTCACGAGGCCTGAGTACATAGCGATTTGGCTGGTGCGACACTGGAATGTAGTCGCGCGTGTGTGTGTCCTCTCATGAATGGCCATGGCAATTCCTCCATCCATGGCTGTCTGTCTGTCTGTCTGTCTTGCCGGGTGAGCGGGCGGCGGGCAGGTAGGCAGGCAGGCAGGCATAGACTCAAGAAAGTGATCAGCGTGCGGAATGAAATCAAGCTGGCGCGTCCAGGTGCTCGAGCACGGGCCGCGGAAGACGTTGCCTGCTTGCGCTGTTCTGCATACTCCCTGCCCCAGTCTTGGTGATATCACTGACAGGTCAGGATCCGTGGAATCAGTGGACACTGAAACCGTTGCTGTTACTGCTACAAAACATGTATGTGATTTGTGCAAAAGGGGTAGTGCTAGTAATGACTCTTTCCAACCAATTACTGTGTGCCATCGTTCGTTCTACCAGCTCCGGAATGCATTTGCAGTCTGACATGATTCCCGTGCCGTGCTAGGCAATGCTCAACCTCTACTCGCCTATGCAAGAATAGTATACGAAATTGCTCAAGGGACACGCTGTGGCCAACTTCATAGATTGATAGAGCTCAGGATGCTTTCATGCGTCTTTGTATGAGTGACAACGACATGATTGACTCGTTCTCACTACTGCATGCATGCTGACCTTGTCGATAATGCCATTCCTTGAGGCATTGGATCATGACATTCTCACAAAACCACCTCTCCAAAACCATCTTCCCTGACGCTCCAATCGAGGAGTACGATCTAGGTGAAATCGAGGAGGCTCATCTCTATGCTCTAGCAGAGACCCTTGATACCAACCTTCAATTTCATGAGACGAAAGTACACGATCGGCGCCCTTCTGGTCTGGGAACGCTCGATGTTGCAGAAGTCCCTGCCCGGGACGGCAATTCGAGCTTACCATATTACTCGCTCGGGGACGTCACGCAAGGCGGTACGTATGTTCTCTAATCCACAACGGTTCTAGGCTGATCATAAACTGCAGAGTACGATGGAGAACATCTTTCACGAACAGATATACTAGAAGTAGAGACAAAGCGAAAGGACCTGGGTGCTTCGCCATTGTCTAGATTTCGTGGCAATCGAATAAGTGTCACTGATCTTGTCTCTCCTGCATGGTGCGAGGTACAATTCGAATATACTTTGGAGACACATGGTCGAAAGCGAAGAACAGCAGCCATGTCTCGCGGGAATGAGATTCATGCCAATCTAGAGAAACAGATACACAAGCCTGTGAGGATTGAACTAGATGTCGATATCCCGGAGGAAAGGCTAGCCCTACGGCTTCTCACCACAATGCAAGGACTGAAAGAACTTCGTTCGACAGGTCTTACTCGAGAATTGCCAATCTTGGGTATCTTACATGGCATCCTGGTGACCGGCGTCATTGATGAGTTGACTCTGATAAAGGACGACCAGCCAGCTAGCGCAAATATACAAGAGTTTTTCCTGAAGAAAAGGCCTGAACCTGACAGATATCTCATCATGCTGGGTGATGTCAAGACTCGTGTGTCACGAACCGAGCCTTCTGAACAGCAGTATTCACAGGCACGTCTGCAACTCATGCTCTATCGCTGTTTGCTAGAGAATGCCTCTAACATGGCCATAGAAGACGTGGCTTCGCTAGATGGGCTTGACGTAGAACGTCGACTGTCAGATGCTTTCATAACCCAAGTCATTGACATGCTCGGATCTGATCTGTCCGACCTGGAAGTGGACCAATTGATAGCTCAGAGTACCATCAAGGGCTACTGGGGTCTATTACTCCCAGAGCTGGAAGCGGTGACCTCGAAGATGGCTCCCTTCATGGAAGTGCACTACATTCACCAAGAGACAAGCGAGACCATAGCGAAGAAAAGATTCATGTTTGATCATGAATGGATGTCTTCACATATCGCTACCATATTGAAGTGGTGGAATGGACAAAGGGCGGCGCAGGGAGTCTCGATCACAGATGCATATAAATGCAAGTACTGTGCATTTGCAGATGGTTGTTCCTGGCGTCTAGAACAAGTTCAGGCTGCTATCGATCGAAAACGTACTCAAAAAAGACGCACAAATCCACTGGATCCGCAATGCTGAGAAAGTGGCGGTTTCTGTTTCGTCAGATATCTCCAAAGCAGAGTATAGTGTGTCTGCATGGTCCTGCCTCTTGACTCATATCTCTGCAGCATATGTATCACTGGATAGTGCAATGCTATTGACCGCTGAATCTACTTATCCACGGCGATTCTCATGATATGCATTAACCATTCACAATTCTTTAGTTGTGCATTCCCTAGATACATCAGATGTGTCACTACTCCAGGTTCTCCAAAATGTTGTCCTAGACCAACCAGCTGACATGTCCGTCCCTCTGATCATTGAACCTGTACCACGCGTCCATCGTCTCTGCGCATCGACGTGTCCTCCGTACCTTGCAACGCAGTTGTCCACCAAGCGTCCCTCCCTTCTCAACCGTGGCTGTCTTGGCGATCAGTTTTTCCATGGAAGCCATTTCTGAGCCACAGTTCAAGTTCCGCGCCACGGGATCGTCAAGCGAGACGATTCAGACTTGCAGAGGATGAAGATCCGTTGTTGGACAATTTGTGCTACAGACTGAATAGCTCACTCCTGGTTCGAATCAGAAATACCCTTTGGGTGCAATACAGATGCATCGAGTCATGGAGACCTATCCGGTGGCAGGGATTGAAAGAACTTCTTTGTCTATTCACGCGGGATCCTCTTCTCGCACATATACGCAATGATTTTCATTCTCCTTCTCGAACTGACATCTATCTCTCTCTCAGATCTCACTCTAAGATCCAGTTGGCATAAGCGGCATTTCAGAGCGGCGCAGTCGTTGGTGATCGCCTTATCGAGCCATGTCGGGTGAATCTTCCAAAGACACATC
The DNA here is from genome assembly GCA_004000165.1 of Taphrina sp. SM11. NCBI lineage: Eukaryota > Fungi > Ascomycota > Taphrinomycetes > Taphrinales > Taphrinaceae > Taphrina > Taphrina sp. SM11. Next base: position 36,206 of record RHDT01000098.1, on the reverse strand, counting down.
TCGAGAAAATAGCTCCACGGATATCAAAGGAAAGGAGAAGAGGAAGAATGTCCATTTTCATACGCACGAAAGATCGCCTACGCGACATTCTGTCGAAACAGGAAACTCTGTTGTTCCGTCTGATCTTGAGGAATCTATGACCAGCGGTACCATTACAAGGCCGAGTTCTGTCAAGTCGAGGCCGCGTGCATCACTTCGACAACAGGATAGCGGTACTGGACTGTTCTTTCTCGCCGAGGACGAAGATGATGCAACGGATGTGCCAATCACGCCGTTCAAGAAGACCGGAAAAATCAAGGCAAGCTCCAAATTGCCAGTCTCCCCAAATCTCCGACCACAATTTGCTTCAGGTATGTTACCGTCGGTCAATTCAATGAATCCCTTCACAGATGAGACCAACAAAGAACGTCTCTCAGAACGGAGACAGTCCGGAATTGATATTCCTATGATCAGATTACCATCGTCGAATGGCCTCGATAGCGGTACATCTCACGCGCACTTGCCTGCAACACCCAATGTGGACGAAACTAAATTGGTAACTCCTGTCGGAACTCCGGGCACACCAGCAGAGAATCTGAATGGTACGACAACAAGCAGTTATGCCAACAGCGTTCGTAGCAATGATACATACACCGATCTGAGCGGTCAGGCGCTGCTGTTCAATAATACTTCCAAGAATTCTACAAATTTCCAGCACGATGCCACAGACATTCCCAGCAGCAACATGGAAACTTCGGAAGAGCACAGAAGGATGAATCTGGAGGCATATAAGCTCGTGAGAGCGCACACGATTCGTGCAGACGTCCATGCTAGGGAAGATGTTGCTGGTCGGAGTGCCGAGGGATCCAGACGAAGCTCATTTGCGAGCACTGTAGGTTCAGAACGAAACGCAGGCTTGCCCGATCAGATGGAGTCTATGGATCCACCAGAACACTTGCTCAAGAAACATAGTACTCGAGGCGGAGTGCTTTCTAATCTTATGCAACTCTACAACTCAACAGTATTCCAACAGCCTACAACTCCAAGACAGGGCCACTCATCTGGTAGTACAACGCCCAAGTGGCATCAGCGTCATTCACAGTCCAACAGCTCTCTTGTTGCTCTGTTGGGAGCCGGGCAATCTATCGGCAGTGTAGCTGGAATGGGACTACATTCTCGGAACGCTTCAACGACGTCACTGGCCGATCTCGACAAACCACAACGGCCTAATCTGAGCAAGATGCGCAAACATTCAGGTGGACTGGTAGGGGCTGTCAAACATTCTTTCCAAAGACCACGTTTCGATGCAGAGCTTCGTATAGCCATGGCGATAGCAGATGTGCTGCAACGCCAAAAGTTCATTATCAAGTTATGTAGAGCACTGATGCTGTATGGAGCACCAACACATCGCCTAGAGGACTACCTGAAGCTGACGTCAAGGGCACTGGAAATTGATGCACAGTTTTTGTATATCCCGGGTTGCATGATTGTGGCATTTGATGACAAAACAACGCATACGACAGATGTCAAAATTGTTCGTGTCAACCAGGGTATCGATCTTGGTAAATTGAATGAAATCCACACCATCTACAAGAACGTGCTCCACCTTGTGGTCAACGTAGATCAAGGCATAGAGGAGCTGGATCATCAAATGAATTCTCCTCAGTTGTACAAATTGGGCTTTGTCCTGTTTGCTTACGGATTGGCTGCAGTGTGCGTGGGTCCATTCGCCTTTGGCTCATCATTCATCGATCTACCGATTCAATTCTTACTTGGCTTGATCGTAGGCATATTACAGCTCGTCGTTGCGCCACGTTCCCAGCTTTACGCCAATGTCTTTGAGATTTTGGCAACCATTTGCGTCTCCTTTCTGGGAAGGGGCTTCGGATCGATTCCAAGACCCGGTGGTGATGGTCAAGTCTTCTGCTTCGCTGCAGTCACGCAATCCGCCATAGCTCTGATCCTGCCTGGATACATGGTTCTCTGCGGCGCCTTGGAATTGCAATCCAAGTCGATCGTCGCTGGCTCTGTACGCCTGTTCTATGCCATCGTCTATTCTCTCTTCCTCTCCTTCGGAATCACCATCGGTTCTGTGCTCTATGGCTGGATGGACACCGGGGCCACAACAGCGACCACATGCGAGTCTGATATTTCCGACTGGTACCGATTCCTCTTCGTACCTGGCTTTGCTCTCTGTTTGTTGATTGTCAATCAGGCACGGCCTAGACAGGCACCTGTCGCCCTGCTGATAGCGAGTGCAGGCTATGCTACAAACTACTTCACCCTGAAAAAGTTTGGTGCTGCACAAGTGTCTAATGCCATAGGGGCATTTGTCATCGGCTGTCTTGGAAATCTATACAGCAGAATCGGGCACGGTCTTGCTTTTACCGCCGTCCTGCCGAGTATCTTTGTGCAGGTCCCCTCAGGACTGGCGTCCGGATCGAGTCTCATCAGTGGTCTCAGCTTGGCAACCTCGATCCTCAACAATACTGCAAATTCGACTTATGGTTCTTCGACCTTGTCGACGAGTGGTGCCAGTGCTCTCGAATTTGGATATGCCATGATTACGATTGCCATTGGAATCACAGTCGGCCTGTTTGCATCGGCTCTCGTGATTTATGTCCCAATCTGGGGAACTGGGAAAAGGACCGGATTGCTCACATTTTGACATCGATGCTACCATCACTCAGGAAGGACCATTTTTTCTTCTTGCAATATCAGACTACCTTCATCAAAAGAAGGATGAATGGCAATGGGTAAGATAAGAACTTTTATTGCATGACTGCTTGAGCACTAGAGGAAGGAGGTTGAGCCCTGACAAGAACTGTAATTCTATGATGCCCATGACTGTAAAAAGATAATGCACGAAACCATCGCTATAACGAAAAAGACCCAAATTCCCCATTATTTCCTTTGTTGCAAGTCCACAAGTAGTGTCTCTCAGATACACAAGCCACCTTCGACTGCATCCCAGTCCCGTCCATAACTTCCTGCGAGGCCGATGAAGGCTCTGTGATCAGCTTGAGCAAGGTCGATTTCGCCATAATTGTTCGCGGCGAGATTTTTGGCCCAGTTGCTGATAGCCATCTGTCCAGTCTCGTCGCGAGACTGCTTCAGGAAGCTCATCAGACTGGTACCACCGGTACCCTTCAGTTCCTTCTTGTTCTTGGTGTTGACGGAAGCCAGACCTTTACTCTCTTGCGCAGTTTCCGCATTGACAGCTTGCACTTTCCGTGCGGCGCCGGCAGGTATGATGATGAAACGGGATACGATTGCGAGATGTTTATCTCGGAATGCTTTCAGCATGGCTAAACATGCATCGTATGCCTCCGACAGCACAGCGTCAGATCTGTGCGCCAAGCAAAACTCACGAATGTTTGTGACGGCAGTCAGGTGCTCCAGATAGCGGCGTTGATTTGCTGGCATGTAATTTCGCATGTCTTCCATGAACTCATTTTTGGGCGAGATGGTGGAGATAGTCTCCAAACGACCATCTTTTGTCTCGCGGTGCTCCACGCCAAGAGCGATATCGAGCATATGAATCAACGCACTCTGTGCATTGCTGCCTCCTGAGTAGTGCCTACGGTCGCCTTCAGGCGTGTCCTCACAGCCTTCGTATCGCAGTCCAAAAGGAAGTCCGGCATCTGCCATGTTCTTCCAACCAGCAAGATAAGGTCTAATTTTGTGATAGAAAACATGGGGGTCGCACTTCTCGTGCATCTTTGCGAGTGCGACCGCCATATCGTCGAGATGTATGGCAAGAGCACGCAGATTGTATGTCACTTCAGCAACGGACCCCTTGCGAGCAGCCTCAATCGCCTGAAGTATGATGGGCAACGTCGGAGCACCACGGGCCTCCATAGCAGTACTGACCAAGTAGAACCACGATTCGTCGGTGGCTCCTGTAAAAGTATGTATGGTAGCCAGATTCGACAGACTCAACGGCTCATTTTCAAACAGAGGCCTCCAATTCCACAAACACACCGAGGCATGAGAGCAGACAGGTCGAACCTCCAAGAGTCTAGAGACTGCGTCCCATGGGACGGCAATCGATGCTGGGATATATGTGGAAATCGTCGATTCACCCCAAACATAGCCATGGGCCAGAAAAGACAGAATCAGGAAGGCTCGTCGTCTCTGAGCATCATTGCGCAGATCATCGATCCTCAAGATGGGCAGATCATCCACAACTTCCTTCAGTCGCGCTGCTAAGAGCAAGTGGTTGAAGCTCTCCATGACAGTTTCCCAAGGTTTGTAGTACTTCTGTGGCAGGCGCAGGAGCGGTGGACGATCAGGGAGAAAGCCTGTGACTGGTGACAAACCATAATCTTCCAGTCTTGGCAAGGACAACATATTGTACGCAAGCTCGTCTTCGTACGGGTTGAGCTCTAGATTGGACCTTGGTTTGATTGCTGCTCCTGTACGTGCTGGGTTACGTTTATGAAGCAGTATCGAAACAAGGATACATGTATGTGCAGATTCTGACGGAATGTGCCAATTCTACAGTACCATGAGGAACAGTATATAATCTGATTAACAAGCGGGCGTGAACCCCCTCCTGCGATCACGATCAAGATTACAGTTCTCGCCTCGATGCCTTCATAGAAGATTCATCTTGTTCCGCCAGCCACGCGCAAGGATCTCAACTCTAACACAGACTTCCTTTGAGCACAGCATCACTATCATCAAGGGAAAATGACGATTCGGTGTTCAGAAATAGGGGGCGTGATAGTCTATTCCTAAATTGTAGATAAGATGGAAGAAATAAGTCCCCACGTCTCAGGCATCAAGCAAGGCCCGCAAGAGCAGCATCAAACATACTGTCTATTCGAGCCTTGGCATCGGACGCTTCCTTCTTGAAGCGTTCTGGAGACTTTGCTTGCAATGCAACAGAAAGACTGTCTGTGTCGTTTCTGATAGCACCTATGTTTGTTGAGACCTGGCCTTTGATGATGCCAAAGTTTGCTTTGCGCGCGACCACCGTCTCTGTTGCAGTCTTCACTTTGGGTTCGAGGTCGGTCACTGCTTGCAAGACTTTTCGAGCCTCTGCCTCATCAATCTGGTTCGGCTCAGCTGCTGTAGTAGTTGCTGCTTTCTTCATGGCCGTCCTGAGTGATGTGACCGACTTACAATGACTTTAGCTCAATTGATCCCAATCTCTGCTACTCGGAGCACTTTACCTCAAGTAAATTTTGGGCGTTCAGCACACTTTTGTAGCTGTTCAGTGCGGTTGTCAAACCGTCAACCTTGACACCAACATCTTGAATGTCAGAGACAACTTGACCTGCATCACGTTTTTGGAAGACATGAGCGTTGCTGACTGACGAGAGTAGAACGATCAAAGAGGCACCTGAGAATAGTCGGACCATCGCTTGGCATCTCAAGCTGTCTGCGTATTCATGGCTATTTGAAGCTGTTGGAAAAGAGTCCCCGCATGCTTGTCCATACATATCCTGAAACTGGTAGTGTATATCTTTGACACGTCCAATGACTCACTCAGTCCTGCCACGGCACAAGACACAGTACGTTATTCCGAAACGCCCGGAGAGGCAGAACAGTGTTGCCTTCAGATTGTATACCTTCTGTGTATAGGTTCAAGCAAGTCTGCCAAGTCAAATTCACGCTGAACAAGCAACTGTTGTGAAAGGTGTTTCAGCTTCTGCGTTGCCGGTCGTTGACACTGAGACACATTTCACACGAGTTCGATGTACAAGTAAAGGCGCATGCTGTTGCTGTATTCTCCATGTTGAATTGGAGGAGGACTTCCAGAACAGCTACCACCGAATCGGTCACTTGAGGGGATTCGTAATAGATTTAATACACTGTCTAGAGGAACAATATGAATTGAACTAACTCCAGCGAACTTTTCATCATCATCAGAGCTGTTCAGTGATTGAAAAGTATAATAATTTGAGGCTGAAATTGAACAAGACTGAGCCAAGCTGCTGATATGATTGTCCTGTAATGATCATGCCTCGCCTCTAGCCCTTCTTAGCACAAAGCCGGAAGCACAGGATGCCGAACTGTTATGGAATGTGAATGAAGACGAGCTTGGCCAATTGGCAAGGGGTTGAGGATAATGTCAAGTGCCAAATGTGTTGCTGAGGGTGCGTAAATTTATGCCGCGCCTTTGCGTGTCAAAACGCTCACCACCTGCAAACTTTATCCTAATTCACAACACGGCCTTGCATCTCACCAGAGATTCACTTGACGCGGAGAGTATCCGTACGCCTCAAATCCTCGGAATACACCTAGATCCCGATAGACAATCAAGACCTGAATAATCTGATTCTAAGCTCAGGGTCCTTCTGGAGCTGCTTCCTGAACAGGCCCAATGACTCGCCGCTGACTCCACAACATAAATTCGAAGTCATAGCTGATGTCTTCGCTCCGCGATCGGTTTTATGAGCAGCTGGCCTCCGCTCAAGACTTGACATTCCTCGAAGAAGCCAGGAATGCCTTCGCTGCCAGTGACAACGAAGTTGACAGTCTGGTGACACAATTGCAAGCTGATGTTACATTCATAAAAAAGTTGGTTGATTATCTTCGGGATGATATACAGGCATCGAAGGCACTCGCCATTCTGGAAGTTATCTTTTCCGCTCTCTACGATCGAGTGCCGATCACTGTCAACATCGCCTCGCAATGGCTCGCCCTCATGCGCGATTCCAATTTCCTGAGCACATGCAAATACACAGATGATTCTCCAGATCTCAATCTCTCGATCACTTCTATTGCTCGGGTGGTCAGCATCGAAATCATTCAGAGTACAAAGCATATCCCATTGGAGCGGGAGACTCTAGAGAGCGATCATTTTCTATCATCACCAAAGGACATGTCGGATTTGCATGATATCATTCTTAGTATGTCTACAAGGCAAGGTGAGTCCAAGATCGCATGTATGGCCTGGGGCATGTTTCTGCACAGGTTACTTCTCGAAATTACATCGGATGATGAGTATGACGAGCGTTATCAGGTGTTCATTGACCATGTCTTTTCAAAAGAATCTTCCGAGCCACACCGCTACTTGATCGAGGTCGCTGTTGCTTCAGAGTTTATGACCGATTTATATTCAATACTACAACATCTTGGCCACACCCAGAGAGATCGTCTACATGCTATACTACTGGATTATTTTTGTGATGCTCAACAGTATATCATGCCCACAGCCAAGACTTTCACTCTTTTTTCTGAGATTATCAGAAGCAGAGCTTTAGCTAATTCAGCTTGGGAACATGATGCGATTCAACGACTTTTGCTCGTTGGGCGTCAGCAGTTTCCTTATGATTATCGCCCCTTCCTTATCATGATGCGAGCACTAGCTCAGTCCGGATCAAAAACAGTCTCATATCTTGACCACTTACCTACATTTACCCAGCGTTTACCGACGGGTTGGCAACACTTTCAAATCATTTCCAAGGATTCCGAACAAGCTGTTGTTCAGCTTGCAGAACCTTTAGAATTATTCGCTTCCAAAGATCGTGCCGGTGCAGTCGTGATCCCGGCTGAGACGAGGGGACTTCTAGCATCGAATGATCAGAGTAATCCGGTTGTTCTCTGGCACTATGAATATTCAGGATTACAGTATCTCTTCAGAGTGCTTCGATCATCCATAACTGAATTTAGTACTTTGCAGCATAGCGGTTTCGTCGCCGATACTGTTGGCCTTTTCGCAGAACTAATCTCGAAGTGTGACGATGCAGAGGATTTCTTGCAGCACATCTCCGAGGAGGGCCCCGATGACCTACCCAGCACAATTTTCGAAATCTTCTCACAAAGTTCTCTTGAAAAACAGGACCCTCTTGTTCTAGCTGAGTGCTATCTTTTCTTCCAGAACTTGATGACATTCGTTCCAGAACGTTCTTGGGCTTTCGTAACACGGTTATCATTTACCGGAAGTCAAGGAGAGTCTCTGCTGACAGAGATTGAGATACTACATGGTCCTACGAGAGATACGCTCAGATTGGTGGAGCGTGTCTGTAATATGACCTCGACAGCGCTTACACAGGTCTTAAGTGGCGCTCTCAAAACAGGGAATTCTCTAGTGAGAGCAAAGGCCAAATACTTTGCTTCGACTATCAAGGGCCTTTTCGAAATATACAATGCATATCTCTCCTGGCCAATATCATCACTCTCTGAGTCGTATGCAATTGGTACCCAAATGAGCCGCTTATTCATAAAGCTGATGTCGTACAATTCAAATAGTTATCTCAGTGTGACTAATGGTCTCACACATGTACAGGACGTTATCGGACCTGCGCATGAATTTCTTCTCGAACAGCTTGGTCAAATCGACAATCTTCAATCAATTGGTTGTGGTAATCTGGCGAGGTCAATCGACATATGTGAAAATAGCACATCACCAGGTTTAGACAATGCGCAACAGGCTAGCTCATTCGTGGCATCAGCATTGAGCTTTTATAGTCACGCAATGAGCGCCAATCATCACAGCGGGGCACATCAACATAAAGGACTGGCGAGAGTGTGCTTTAGTGCCGCCGTACGGTTAGCTAGCTTGCTGAAACCTCAATACACGATGCGTTCATCAACAATTGCTTTCATGCTGGAAGTCCTTGGAGTCCCTGAGGTGAAGCCTTCCTCATTCTTGGCGCATTTAGGCGACTCCAAAAACGACTTCAAGCATAACATTTCCTTGCTACTGGACAGCGGGTCTTTGATCAGTACAGACGATCTTTGCAGTATTTGGACTCTCCTGCATACCCTAATGCAGTCTTCGCAGGAAGGTATTGCACTATTTCTGTTAGAAGAAAACTCTGCTTCTGACACTTCATTAATGGAGCGTGTTGCCAACGATGTCATCAAGATGGACGAAAAAACGTGGAATCCTCGGCTCAGCAGCTGCATACTTCGATTGCTGCATTCGGCGCAGAATTGGGGCACGATCGTCCATCAACAATTGAAGACTCGGAAAGACCTTTGGGACAAGTTGCGCAATTGGCTTACCATATTTAACGCCGATGTGAGCAATCAGACTGACGAAGTGGTGACTGTGAACAATTGCTACCGACTTGTCTGTGCTGGTTTATCTGCACAAATACTTGCTGCCAATCTGGTGTGCATGACGACATCAGAGTACACCCTTGCTTCGAGTGATATTCTAGCATCTCTTGAACTTCTTCAGTCCGATGCGATGTCAATTCAGCACTATCGAGCATCCTTACATGGAAACCTGTCCCGAAACATTGCACAGAAGTTTCCAAATTTCCCTATCAACGCACTAGCACGCACTTCAAATACATCTCTCGGCTATGGTGACTCATTCTTCTACGATCTCAGTATTGCAGACACCATACTTAGGGCGAATTCCTTCCTAAGAGAACTACGAATTGCTAATTTCAACTTGTCACTCATAGATGCACAAGTGGTAAGTTCTCTTTAGATCAGGTAAAATATGAAGAGACTAATGTATGCAGCGTCGTGTTCGAGGCTTGCACACCTTGTTGGTGTCCTGCGGACTGTCAGAAAGCTTGACTGCCACTACCTGGAGCGCTTGCAAGAATCAGGTTTGCCGCTTATTGTCTTACCAGGAAAACATTGGTCTGAGCATCACGAACGTGCTAGAGCTAGAGCGAGCGGACACAGCGAATGTCCTCATAGAGCTACTGTGTGGCAAATCGAGGGCCTCGAACAGAGCTCAGGAGTGCTGCGAAATCCTTGATTCATTGACACAGCATCTGGTAACACTTGCGCCACAAACCGACAAGGAGCATTATCTGCGACAGACGAGGTTCTTGTGTCGGTCGATATGTAGTGTTCTGGATGCCTTGGCCAAGGAGACCATACCCAAAAGACTCTTCTTCCCATTACAACGTAATTTGACTGTGATATACAATATTGCGATATGCAGATTGGGAACGACACATGTCGCACCGGTCCTCAACAATAATGCACCTGATCACTTGGACGACTTGCGAGTCCTGATTGTCGTGGGTCGTAGCATTGGGAGCCTGGTCAAGAAACACACGTTGAATGTTCACTCCTTCGCAGCAGATATGATCCACTCGCAAATCACCACTGATCTCATCGATCTTTTCAGTTCGACTGAGCTTACATCTCAAGAAGACATGTCGGGAGAAAGCGCTCTGGTAGCCCTCCAGATGTTACAAATGCTTCTGGACGTCTCCGAGGCTGCCGATCAGTTGATGTATGCCGGTGTATTTCGTATGCTGCTGGACTCAAAACTATCCGTTCGCCTCCAACGAGGGGAATCGGATCCTGATGCAGAGTCGATTCGTAACATTTGGGTAACCGGAGTCCTGCCCCTTGTACTCTCCCTGATGCATTTCTTGGGACCTCGGATAAAGACAGAGATTGGTCAATTCATCAGCGCTTTTGCCGCTCAGATGGATATGACTTTGCAGAAATGGTTCAGACCGGTGAGGATAACGACAGATTCACTTCAGGAGCTTTGGCAGGTACTGATCCTGACGGAATCATACTCCAGAATGCTCGAACAGAACGATGTCAAGTACATTGAAACCAAGGAGATGCTTAAGCTGGAACTAGACTACCTGCTGACGCATCCAAGGTCCACTGCTCAGGTGATTCAACCTGCATCGGATCAGGAGAACATTTTGAAAAGCATTCAGGAACTGACGATGATATTGTCAGCATAGATAGATGTAAGACTATCATGCACCTTTCATTCTTCCGCCCTCTGGAATTGCTAGCCTTGTCCTCGCCACGAATGTCAAAAAAAGACACCAAGTTGATGAAAAAGTTTGCCGTCATCTATGCCTTTTACGTGCCCAGTCTGCCTTCAACTGCTTCGTTGTCATCCGAAGGGTCAGTCGATCGGAATGCAGCCAATCGACAGGGAGTTTCCCTGATCGACCATGTTCTTCGTCACTCTCGATACAGCGAGTTCGTAGCCAATCGATGTATCGCCCGTCTTCGGGATGATCAAAGACCATGAACTCGACGCCTGTACCACGTCGTCTTGCAGACTCGACTTCTTCCTGCATCATGCGGTCTGCGGAAGGGAGCTGGATGCGTGCTGCCCAGACTCTGGCCAGGTAGCAGGCCTGTGCCTCGGAAAAGCTAGATTTGTCATGTCAGCATGAAAAAGAGTGGATGTGAGGTCTATATCAGTGCATACGGAAATGGTATGATTTCTGCACACAAGTCAGCTGAATTGACCACATTTCTTGTCGTCAGGATTGCTCCTTACTCTGTCCCATGCCGAGGAAGGCGATGGATGGATCGAGGATATACAAGAGATGTTGATACAGGTCACGCAATACTTCTCCATTCTCGAGCAGCTTCCTCTGGCGGCCCCAAGGATGGAGGAAGGGGAAGTGATAGAGATAGCCGGTGCAGAAGAGGATGCAGTCTAGGTCCTCCAGAATTGTGCCGTCCGTCAGGCTGACTGAGCCATCTCTCTTGAACTCGACCACCCCGGGCACGGAGACGACACTTGCTGTGATGCTTGAAGAGTCGCTTGCCCTCTCGATCGTGCTGCGGGATGACTGCAAGACTGGCATTTTGGCTACTGTGGCAATCTGGGTGGCGATATCCGATCCCGAGGGACCGGTGCCGATGATGAGGACTCTCTTGTCGGCGAACGGTGACGGAGTTCTGAAGAATTTGGAATGTCTGATACGACCGGGATACTTGGCGTCGTATTCAGCGAGACCCTTAATGTTGGGAATCCTAGGCTCGTCATAGTGTCCACTCGCAACGACGATCCTGTCAAACTGTTCTTGCCTCGGGAGCAATGTCTCTGGCCTACTCGACTGTGACTGAATTGTCCACTGGTTGGAGCCTGTCTCCTTTTTGATGGAGATGACTTCACGCTCAAATGCAATGTGCTCGAGCGTGTCAGCTGCATAGGAGGACAGGTACTGCATGACCTCCTGCCGACTGGGAAACTGGTCCGTGTTGGGTGGGAAGGGATGGTCTGCAAAAGTCATCAGATCACGGGGAGTATTGGTATGGAGATCTTCATACATTGGCGTCAACCATGTCTCTGAAGCTTGTCTCTCTCTTGGAGGGGCAGGATTCGTGCCTGACGGGGAAGTCCCATCAAGTCTGTCACCAGTTACCTCTTTTTCCTTCAGGATCGACTCAGTGCTAGCCTGAGGCTGATAGTTCCAGGCACCACCCACTGTAGACCGACGTTCAAAGATCTTGATGTATGTAGACACGTTCAACTCGGCCCTAAGTGCCTTCAATGCCACAAGACCACTCGGGCCTGCCCCAATAATGGCAACTCTCATGTGCTACCTCAATACGGCTGATCTTGTGACAGACACTATCCTCTTGTGTCTTGAAAGAACCACATTATCCGTACAATAGGTCTGAGCTCATAGACTGCCTTCTCTAATGGAGATCTTGACAAGGTCTTGTGTGCTCTCATCCCAGCTGGCTCAGCTGGCTGGAGAACGGATGGACTCGTGCCACTGGTTCGTACTGTCCGAGAGGTCTGTGGTTGCTGCATGTGCATACGGCAGGCTCCGAGGCAACTTTGAACGACTTCTGGTCCATTCAGACGGCGGCGATGTCTCGCAGGTGGCGCGAGGAGAATCGCTTCTTGCCAGCTTCAAGTGGTGAAGTGATCGCAGCAGGCCGTGACGAGACGATCAGCGGCTGATTGAGGAAAGGAAGGAAAGAGGCAGCGAGTACGCGTGGCTGAGAAAGTGCAGCAGCGAAAGGTAAATCAGATGAAGCCTCTTGAGCCATCCTCGCTTGGGAGTCCCGTCTGAGTCGATCGTGGCTCTCTCGATTCCATAAAATTCGCATCTTGATCGCGTAATCACGTGCTATGCTTTGGATTTGACAGGGGCCACCTGCGGCTTGGGCTTGATCACGCAATTCCGCATGATATTTCGTTTTTTTCTCGATTGCGTTACCACAGACTCAGACTCCACAAAATCACGACTTTGTGGAATTTGTCAGTGTGAGGACGAGTCTCTGATTCCCTCCATATAAGTTCTGCAGTGCCCTCACTCAAAAAGCCGTCTCATACCATCCTCTACCCGAATCTCAATCCCGAGATGGACAGGATCGCTGAGAAGCTGAGCGACAAGAAGGCTCAGAGCTCGAGGGACGAAGCCGCCCGAGCTTACCCTTCGAGCTACCCACCGTCTTATTTCGAGCCAGAGCCCACCGTCAAGTCTTTTTTCTACGAGCACTTTCCGGATCCTGCAAGACAGTCCAGGATTTATCTCAAGTCACTCTTCCCCATTGCAACATGGATATACAGATACAATTGGCAATGGTTCTTGGGTGATTTTATCGCTGGTGTCACCGTCGGTGCCGTCGTCGTGCCGCAGGGTATGGCATATGCAAAAATTGCCACTCTTCCTGTCGAGTACGGTCTCTATTCTTCCTTTGTCGGAGTTGCCATCTATTTCATGTTTGCGACGAGTAAGGACATTACGATCGGACCTGTCGCCGTCATGTCTGCCTTGGTCGGAGATATCGTCACACACGCAGCCAAGACCCATCCACACATCCCCAAGCCTGTAGTGGCCTCTGCTCTCGCAGTAATCACAGGCTCCATCGTCATGGGCTTCGGTCTGCTTCGCTTGGGTTTCATCGTCGACTTCATTCCGATTCCGTCGATTGCAGCCTTCATGACTGGTTCCGCCATCAGCATCATTGCCGGTCAGGTGCCCGGTCTTCTGGGTAACAACATCGTCAAGCCAACCTTCAACACTCGAGAGCAGACATACAAAGTCGTCATTAACACTCTCAAGCACCTCGGCAAGACCCGCTTAGATGCTGCATTCGGTATCACTGCTCTCGTCATGTTGTATTTCATCAAGTATTCATTCCAATTCTTGGCCAAGAAGCATCCCTCCAAGGCGAAGCAGTACTTCCTCCTCAGTACTCTGCGAACAGCATTCGTTATTCTCCTGTACACCCTCATCTCCTATCTCGTCAACCGTCACCACCGAAAAGTTCCCAAGATTGCCATCCTAGGAACCGTGCCTCGAGGATTTCAGCACGTCGGCGTGCCAACCATCAATTCCGACATTGTCAGCTCTTTCACAAGCTACCTTCCCTCAGCTGTGATTGTCCTCCTAATCGAACACATTGCCATCTCCAAGAGTTTCGGTCGAATCAACAACTACGTCATCAATCCAAACCAGGAATTGATTGCTATTGGAATCACCAACATCTTTGGTCCATTCTTTGGTGCCTATCCTGCTACCGGAAGTTTTTCGAGAACTGCCATAAAATCCAAAGCAGGTGTTAGAACTCCGCTCGCCGGTGTGATTACTGCCATCGTGGTCGTCATCTCCATCTACGCTCTACCTCCCGTTTTCTTCTATATTCCCACAGCGAGTCTCTCGGCCGTCATCATCCACGCTGTTGCCGATCTCGTTTCGACCCCAAGGACCATCTACCATTTCTGGCAGGTTTCCCCAATCGAATTCGTCATCTTCTGGGCGGGTGTGCTCGTGACAGTCTTCTCCTCGATCGAGAACGGCATCTATGTCACTGTCGCTGTCTCGGCTGCTGTCTTGCTCTTCCGAATAGCAAAGTCAAGAGGTACTTTCGTTGGAGCTGTCAAGATTGGAACGATCCAGGTCGCAGACTCCAAGATTGGTCATTCACGAAATATCTATGTTGCGCTAGATCACTCCGATGGTCTGAATCCAAACATCTCTCCGATCGCTCCACCCAGTGGAATCTTTGTCTACCGTTTCAACGAGGGCTTCCTCTATCCAAATGCCAACCACTTCACAGAACACATGGTTGCTCAGATCATGGCCCAGACGAAACCTGGGAAAGCCAATCCTTATGGAAGTCTGGGTGATCGACCATGGAACGATCCAGGTCCTCGTCACAAGGATGACTCGTTACTGCAAGATGACTTCCGACCACAATTGAGAGCCCTGATCCTCGACTTCTCCGGCGTTCCACATCTGGATCTCACTGGTCTGCAAAACCTCATCGACTGCCGTAACCAGCTCGATAGACATGCAGCTCGACCAGTCCAGTGGCGATTTGTCGGCATCACGAATGCCTGGATCAAGAGAGCTCTGATCAAGGGTAACTTTGGAATGGCAGAGAATAGAGACCTGTCCATGTTCTCTGTCGCCCACATTGGCCAGTCGAGCAACGATGAGAGTGATTTCAACAAGGAGGCGCAGCGCGACGCAGAGAGTGGTGAAATCGAGGTTACTCGTGCGAGAACCAGACAGGACTTCTCCTTCCACCCCCTCCTCTCCCTCGACCGACCGTACTTCCACGCAGATATCGATGAGGCAGTTCGTGCCGCCGAGTCAGTTGCGGAGCCAGTTCCAGGGTCATCTACAGACAGCTCTCGCAATTCAGTCGCTGCCGAGTCAATCACATATACCGGCAAGGCATAATTTCACAGACAAAAGAAAGGTCATGTAAAACTTGTTCTCACAGATCCCGGATCACTGGGTTGCACAGCCAGCAAATGTAAACAGTTCCGCTCCTTTATATACTCGTATCATCATCTATGTACTTGGAATAGTAAAATTAACATTGATCAAATTGAGAGGTGGCTCTGAAATTGTCTCTTTGTGAATGCGCACACATGTGTTTGTTGAAATCATTTTCGATGAAACGACAGCTGCAGTCATCTCGTGCGGTCAAAGAAGGACTTGACGTGTTCCTGTGTGACGATTTCGCCTGATTCGGCCAATGGGCGCAGACATGCCGTGATGTGGTCCTTCAGCTTCTGGAATGCTAGGATTCCCTCAATCGCCTTGTCACGAGGCAATGTCTGCAAGGTATTCTCCATGGCTCGAGTGCCGGCATCAAAGGTGCTGTCTGTATCGTCGAGATCCTCCGGTGGATCGTAAACTTCCTCGTCCTGCAACAGAGCCGGGCAATCCGACATGCGTGTGAGACAATCATCACACCGGCACAAAACATCCCTAAAGGACTCTACAAGGAACAAATTTCGTACTTCTCGTTCGGGGGCTGCACTCATCTTCCAGCTACAAGTCGATGTCTTCGGTAAAGAGCCTTGCAAAGTCTTTTGCCTTTTGTTATCGGTATCTTCGGCTTCGATCTTGTCAGAATTTCTCTTGAACGGTATCACTTCCGGTTTGGTGTCCTTCGTGGGTGTTGCAGCATCAGATGCCGGCTGTACAGTCACATTGAAATTTGGCCTGTCGCAATATCGAGTGAGCCACGTCTGCTGCTGAACACAAGCGGCACAGATGAAATGCTCAAAGTCCTCTTCGGCCGGCAAAACATCCTCCATCATGATGCACCGATCGTGTAACCAATCTTCGCACTGCAGGCACTGAAACATCGTGCCAGATTCTTTCTCGTGTTCATACAACTGTTTGCACTTACAGAAGATATTTCGAAAGTTGTCGTTGTAGTGGTTGTCTTCGTTGACGGGTCGCTGCACTCTATCCAAGCAGCAGGCCGTACCGCCTAGTCTATTGGTGCCGCAATCACATCGAAAGGCACGCCTGTTGAACAATTCGACCAGCTCGTGATCTCCATGGCACGAAATTGAGCAACTATAACAGATACCTCCCGGCTGACTTTCACCTGCGACAGGCTCACATGTCCTGCAGGCGTAAATCTGTTGCTTAAGAGCACCTTTTTGATAGGAACATGTCGAAAACTCATATGGAAACATGGCCCTTGCATCGCGATCCAGGCGATCCTGTGATTCTACATATTCCTTGAGAGTGGCTGAAACTTCCATATGAGCGTCGAGTGCTTCCCCGTATTTGTCAATCAAGCTATTGCCGGCTCGATGACCTGTGATATGCCCATTTCCTCAAGCGACAGAAACCTCTTACACTGTGCCGCGCACGTAAGATAGCATGAAGGCCACAAACTGTCCTTGAAAGACACGAAAGAGCTTCTATAGTGGCCCACTGTGGAGCGCGTAGTGAGGAGCTCAAATCATTCTTAATCTCCTTCACTCGCGTCTTTCGGTCGCGTCTACAGAGCCTGAACGGCTTTGTTTCGTGCGAGCAAGTGGCATGTAATCGAGCCGCTGTACTTGTTCAGGGCGACATATCGTCTAGTATCCAATCAAATATCAGGCTCATCCCTTTGCAATTCCCTTCAACCTTGGGCATTGCTTTAGCGTGATTGCTACATTCAAAAGCCTTTTATACGCTTGAAATCTCGTATCTCGCGTCTCGCTTGATTGGACAAACTAGGCCTTGGAAAACGTTCTCCTCGACTCTAGGACTGACGAACCACTCTCATACTGCAGTACCTCATCAAAACATTGTGTCTCTCAAGTTTCCGACGTCGAGTGGACTATCGATATGTCCTTTACCAATAACAATAAGCGGAGAGCTAGCGATGCTGATGACATCCCACAGCCTGCGTCGAGTCAAGGTAACCTTTGGCATGCCTGAAGATGTGAGGCTTGTCTGACAAGAACAGTGGGAAGTTCCCTGCCGCCGTCGTCTCCGCCGATGCCATTCAGTGATTTTGATGTGGACGAGGAGCCATTAATTGTGGATGAAATCCCGGACTTGGAAGAGGAAGAAGAAGGCGAAGGTTCGATCTGACTGTGGATCCGTCAGCTAAAGACTAACAGACTAGATCTCTTTGGTCCTAGTATGGAGCGTGATTATGCTCAAAATCTGGCAGAAGACGATTACGATCCGGACGATATAGATGATGCAGAAGACTACAGCGAATTGACCGCAGCAGAAAGACGAGCTGTGGAACTTCGGCTTGCTCGCCGAGACCGAGAGCTAAGTCGAGCTCAAGGTCGCCAACCCGCAGCGTTTCTGCAGGGTGACAGTGATGATGAAGGGGACTTTGGAACAGTGCGTAGAAGGAGGCATCAGTACGATGAGATGCCTGATGAGGATGGAGACATTGTTGACAACGAAATGTCTGGAGAAGCAATTGCCGATATGAAAGCTGACACAATCGCTGAATGGATCTCAGTCGATCAGGTCAGGCGAGCAATCGCGCGAGAGTTCAAAAAATTCTTGTTGGAATTTACGGATGAATCAGGAACGTCAGTGTATGGTAATCGAATCAGAACTTTGGGAGAAATAAATTCCGAATCTCTGGAGATCAATTACTCGCACCTGGCGGAGTCCAAGGGGACCTTGGCATATTTCTTGGCTGCAGCTCCCGAAGAAATGCTACGGATCCTTGATATGGTTGCTATGGAGGCTACACTCCTGTTCTACCCGGATTATGAACGCATCCATTCAGAAATTCATGTACGTGTCACAGACCTCCCAAAGACCTTTACTCTACGAGAATTGCGGCAAATACATCTGAACGGCTTGGTCAAGGTGTCTGGTGTAGTGACACGCCGAACCGGGGTCAATCCGCAGTTGAAATATGTCAAATTCAACTGTGTCAAATGTGGTGAGATCCTCGGACCATTCTACCAGGATGCAGTCTCCGAGGTCAAGATTAGTTATTGTCAAAATTGTCAATCCCGTGGCCCATTCACTGTCAATTCAGAGAAAACCATTTACCGGAATTATCAGACCATGGTACTGCAAGAAGCCCCAGGCACAGTTCCTGCTGGAAGATTGCCACGTAGCCGAAAAGTAGTGCTCCTTTGGGATCTGGTCGATAGTGCCAAGCCAGGAGAAGAAGTTGAAATTACAGGCATTTACCGAAATCAATTTGACGCTTCCCTGAACAGCAAGAACGGATTTCCCGTATTCTCAACAGTCATCGAAGCGAACCACGTTAGCAAAGCTCATGACCAGTTCGCTGCATTTCGTCTCACAGAACAAGATGAAAAGAGCATTCGTCAACTCTCTCGCGATCCGCAGATTATAAGCAAGATAATCGCCTCAATTGCACCTTCGATATACGGGCACAAAGACATCAAAACTGCGATCGCCCTCTCCTTGTTCGGTGGAGTCCCGAAAGACATAAATGGGAAACACAGAATTCGTGGAGATATCAACGTACTGTTGCTTGGTGATCCTGGGACTGCCAAATCACAATTTCTCAAATATGTCGAGAAAACTGCTCATCGAGCAGTCTTCACAACTGGGCAAGGTGCCAGTGCAGTGGGTCTTACCGCTAGTGTCAGAAAAGATCCGATCACTAGTGAGTGGACACTCGAGGGTGGGGCGCTCGTCTTGGCAGATAAGGGGACATGCCTGATAGATGAGTTTGACAAAATGAACGATCAAGACAGAACATCCATTCACGAGGCCATGGAACAACAATCGATCTCTGTATCGAAAGCCGGTATTGTGACATCACTTCAGGCAAGATGCGCGATCATGGCTGCAGCAAATCCGATCGGAGGGCGATACAATGCCACTATACCCTTCTCCCAGAACGTCGAATTGACAGAGCCGATCTTGTCACGTTTCGACATCCTATGTGTCGTCAAGGACACTGTGGATCCAGCTATCGATGAACGACTAGCCAGATTCGTGGTAGGTTCGCATTTGCGCTCTCACCCGAAATACAACAAGGATGAGGATCATATAATTGCATCGTCGAATACTGCTGCCGAGGACGTCGACATAGAACCTATTCCCCAAAATCTGCTCAAGAAGTATATCGTATATGCAAGAGAACATATGAGACCTAAACTGCATCAGATGGACACGGACAAAGTGTCCAAATTATACAGCGATATGCGGCGCGAGTCACTCAAGACTGGTTCATTCCCAATCACTGTACGACATCTGGAGTCAATTATTCGTACAAGCGAGTCATTTGCAAAGATGCAGCTTTCGGAGTTTGTACGGCAGCGCCATATTGATGAAGCCATCAAGGTCACTATAGACTCCTTTGTGGGCGCAAACAAATTATCGGTCAAGAGAAGTCTGGGCAAGGCTTTTGCGAAGTATACATTGCCACGTCAACAAAGAACATCATAGACAACATGGAAGCCACATGAAGCACCTTCCAACAGTTCAATCACATCTGTTGCCCTGGGAACGTTTTGGCGATGTCAATAAAAGTGTTCATTTCATCGGACTATCTCGAATCCCGCAGAGTGTGATGTAGCACAATTCTGTTTGACCCCTCAATACTCGAGTCCGAGTTGTTGACATATCTTCATTATCAGTGCCCGTTGCATGAATTGATCTCTTGCCAAAAGTTTCACATGCTTGTAAGATTAGCCAGCAGAAGAGTTTGGCTATGGAGATATATGCTTACCTTTAAAAACAGGTCGAGATCGATCCTTTCATTCTCCAAAGCCCGTCCTAGAGCATAGATGGTGTCCTCCTGGGCCATCTCTTCTGCCACCAGGTCATACAATTGGTTGTATAGAATATTCTGCGCAACAATGTGTTCGTCAATGTCGAACAGAGCGGTTTCTGCCACTTGTTTCACAATGCTGGAGGCCTTCTGTATCCTATCCTTGAGGATGTTGCAATTGTTCTTAGCCGAGTTCAATGTATGCTTTAACACCTCAAGACTCGAATGTCCAAGTTGTTCTGCACGGCGTAATTCCTGTGTATAGTTGTCCTCTAACTTCAATTGAGATAGAAATGCATTATGTGAGTCATTGGCGCGATCTTGTATTGCCTCAAGAATAGTGGCTATTAGGGATTGTCTCTCGGGATTTGATGGCTTCTCTGGTACTTTGCACGACGCACGCACGGTATCAATCTCTCCAGTCAACCAGTCTCTGTTGGAACGTATGCCCTGGGCCACAACTGGGGTTGTCTTGATACCTGTTGCGAACACTGGCTGTGCTATTGAGTGTCTTGGACTTCCGATGCGCTGCGAGTGCTCCATGCCATTTGGGTCCTTTACCCAGTTGTGAAACACGGGTTGTGGAATGGGTGGAGGAGGTCGATTCGTGAGAGCCTGAAGTCCATTTGCTGTAACAGTCTGATTGCCTAGATTAGACTGTCGCCGATCTTGCGGCACGTCTTTGCCAGTCTCTGCAACTTCTGCCTGGACTTGTAATTTCGCTGGTCTTGGAGGAGGTGAAGCGTGTGCGGGTGGTCGGCTTTGATGAGCATTCGGCCTGCCCGGCGAGGAGGAGTTGACATACTTCCCAAGTCCATCAAGAATCTGGGGTGGGTTCTGTTTCGCAATGACTGGTGGTTCTCTGCTAAAGACTTCTTGCAACCTGTCAATCAATTCGACCACTCGTGGTGTAGAAGAAGGATGGCTCCAGTGAGCTAGATAAGGATGATAGCATCTCTTGTCAATGTCGACGTAATTCCCAGGCCGCACTTGCATTCCAGCTGTCGGCACCACAAAGCACAAAGGTACTCCTCGAGGATAATCCACGGGCAACCAGATGTTCATAGGGATCTGGTAGACGGTACTACGAAAGGTTATAGGAATGGTCCCATGGAGCAGTAGGAGTAATTGGGTAAGGCCGTCCTCGTATGCTACATCGTCAGCAAGAAATTCAATAGCATAGCTTTGCGTAATACTGTAAATTTCCGTACGAGGCCGCAAAGTGTTGTAGCATTGTAAAGTGGCTGCCACGTCTTCGAAAGTTCTTTGCTTGTTGCTATAGATCTGTCTGGTCAGCTGTGAGATCTGACGTAGAGAGTATCCCTACATTAGAGAGCACCTTGTCCAGCCAGTCCAGAATCTGTTGGCTTGGTCCGGGTCCGAGTCCCTGTGCGGCATTCATATGACAATTATGAAAGAAGCGTTACTAGAATGTTCAACTCAGCCATACAACCAAGAATTTCAACTCAGCCGTACAACCAAGAATTACAAAGAGACCCCTTCTTCGGTACAGCGTGGTAGCTCGAATGTCGTACACCGCCTTCAGAAATTTGAATCTCGATGACTTCACTCGTTGTAGCAAAATTTAGACCCCATCGGTGGTTTCAGTAATGGAGTGAGCATATGATCTCTATGGAGCCATTCATTGTCGCAATGTTTCTGTGGCGATAGCAATACTCTGTCGTGTAGAATAGTTCAGAATACCGCCACCCTTTTGTGATGCCTAAACTTATGCCAGAGCTTCGCATGTGGTATCAAGCAGCTTCAGTAGATCAGGATGTGGAGAGCCAGTGTGATGGCGCTCAGATGGAATTCTTCGCTTGTGGAACTCTTCCTTCCGCGAAATGGCGCGCAAGCACCCAGAAGCTCTTTGACAACCGAAAAGGATGCACCTTAATCCCATCAACAATGCAAAACAAGCACTCGAGCTCTCCTCAGCATTGATAATCTCATTCTCCACCTTGCTCATCTTACTGCTTGGCTCCTGCTGTCATACCTTAGACATCTACCATTCGGGTGAGGTCATCATCTCCATATGACAATTCCAAGAAGTCCAGCAACCGTGCGCCATGGTGAACAGAAGGAGACTGATCCTACTGGAAAGACATTGACTATAAAGGCACCCTCGATTGCACGAATAATGCAACACAGAGCGCGGGACCAATTTGACAGTATCAGGGCTGGGAATGGACCGATTCCGACAGGGCAAAGCACATCCATAAATGCACAAAATGCCTTGACACGAAGTCCTGGCGTAACACCCAAGGATCCTCATGTAGCGCCAACGTTACACAAGAGCCGCAGCACAGCCAAACTTAGAAGCGACAGAAGTACTGAGACGAGTGCCACGGGAGCCCCCAGAATACTGAGAGCAAGACCGTCCAATCTCAACTTGCGAGAACAATCGAGCCAGTCTCTGGCGAGAAGTGACTCAGCAGAGAACACACCGAGCACAAGTTTCAAAGCTGGCAAAAACCCTATGCCGCAACGACAGCAGAAATCCACATCAAGTGAACAGAAGCGAAATGTTTCAAGTATGGCCGCAGCTTCGCCCATCATACAAGCTCTTTTGCAATCTAGAAGACCTCAGAGAACTATCAAAAATGGTCAAGTCGGTTCTCATGAGCTTACGGAATCCAGAGACAGGCTCAAAGGTGATGGTCAGCACAGAATCAATGCTACGATCGTCCGCGGCACGGTAAAGGTCAAAGTAGGACCGAATGAAAAACGATTTGACAACGAAAACACTCCTGTGCATAAGAAAGAAACAATCAGCACCACCGCACCTAAAATGAAGGTACAGAATATCAGGGCGCCATTTGTCAAGAACATCGTCAATAGATCCACATAAAGCTCGCTACTCAGCTTTGATACACTTAAGAAGTGTACATAGCTGAATTGCAGTAACCTTCTCAGTGATTGTTTCAGATTTGGTTTGGTCAATTGAGAATAAGCCATGGCGGTTCGTGGTAGATTGCTATCGTTATAGATATCTGTATAATTTGTTCTCAAGGTCATTTTTTCCTTTTTTTCCTGTAGAGCTCGCTCAGATAACGAGATAATCCGTGTTACCGACCTAATTTCGAGAGCGCTTGCACCGGTCCAAGCTCTTCCCATTCAGATTTCGTGACCCACATATGCTCATTGTTCTTCATTATATTTGCAAGCACAGCGCCACCAATGAAAACAGAATGACGGCGACGAGGGGGATCTTCAACGCGAACCTTAAACTTGGCAAGTCTTGTCGGATCTCCGTGTAATACCTTCGTGAGCCACAACTGCTTAAGCTCCTTCTCCAGACGTGTTGGTAAGCCAGGATACATGCTCGAACCACCTGATAAGACAATCGCTTTATATAGATCGGAGCGTACGTCGACATCAGCTGACTGAATTGTGTTGAAGAGTATTTCCGCCACGCCCGGTTGTTCGCAGTCCACAAGGTGCGGTTGGAACAGACATTCTGGGGCTTCGAATCTTTCTGAACCGACTTTGATAATTCGACCATCGGGCAAAGTGTAATTTTCCACCAAGGTAGTCGTTTCATCCGCTAGTTTATGATCTAATTCGAGATCATAAGATACATAACAGAGCTTCTCCTTAATCTGTCTCACTGTTTCGAAATCTGCCGTCCTATTTAGTGCATATCCGCGCCTCGCCAAGAGACTGATCATCTGCCGTGTAACATCACGACCAGCGACATCTAATCTCCTGGTCAAATGGTTCAGGACGGTAGACTCATAAACCGGAACTATGTGAGTCACTCCGTCGCCGGAGTCTACTACAACACCGGAAGACAAACCTTGGGCATAAAGTGATAGAACGGCTTGTATGGCGACGTATACACCATCAAATTGATATCTCTCAAACATGATCTCACACATTCGCTGTCGATTGGAGACAGGATTCATCGGTGGTTCGGTAAGAAGAATCTTTTGCCCTCGTGGGTCGGTCTTGAGAGCCTCGTAGAAAGTGTAGTCCCAGAGATGTGTCATGTCTTCCCAATTGCGGATGATGCCATTCTCCATCTAAACTATTAGTTAACAAGTTGCGACATTGGCGCAATATTGGAGAACTAACAGGGTAAGATATCTGGAGCATAGATCGAACTTGAGCAGCCTCTTCTCCAACCATGATATCCCGAATTTCTATATCCCCTGAACGCTCCTCCGCTCGTAGAATAGGCCGGCCGACAATCGACGGGTATTGTTGCTCTGGGAAATTGGTACCTGCATAACCAACTTTCACAAACCCAGTTCCCTGATCTAGCACGATGGGAGAGCTGTCGGCCATCTCTATATACCTCTAACGCACTAGCAATTCCCCGCGAATATGGCAGAAGGTTATGGTTGGTGGTTCGTGGATGCTATAAGAAGCCGAGCAGCACCTACCAGAGACTCTCGGCTGATGATGCACACTTCCATCCGATGCTCAAAAGAGCTCCGCCCAAGGATGTACACTCGAAATTGATAAGTGGTCAAGATGCCGCTGCTAGAAAGATGCCTGTGCTGAAATTTACCAAGCATACTATGTCTTGATTCCCAGTACTAACATCCAGGCAGCAGACACTCCGAGGTGATAGGGATTAATGCACTTTTTGCTGCCCTTGAGCCCTCGACTTACTTAGATAAATGAGCTTTTGCGCCGCTTAAATTGACGCTCAGCTGGCTGCCGAGGTCTTTCCCCATAGGGATCCCAGGAAGAATTGCTTACATACTGCCGGGCGAGGCAATAGCAGTGCCACTTGACTGCTAATTTGTATCGCGTCGCAATATAGCGCTTAAGTCGCATCGATCACGAGTTCGGAAAATGTCGACAAGATATGATGGGCATGGAGGCGAGGAGAATGCTCTGTGGACGGCTTCAGTAGCGGATCTGAAATCTCTGAAGGAAATTCATACCACCGGCGAAGGTCACGCACGACTCGTAGCACGCTGGAAGAAGGCCATTCATCATACAGATGATAGCAACAAACTTGTTGAAGCAGTCGATAAACTGGAGAGATACAGCAAAAGTTACGCTGATGTATTGAGCGCTGAGCTCGAAATTTTAGAGACTATCAGGGAGAACATGGGACTGTTGATCGCGCTTCGCCAAGCTACAGAAGCAGGCCTTGGGGGAACAAATGATGATAACCGAAGGAAGAAGCGGAAACTTACTGAAACCGATACTAGCAGCGAAACTTCAAGCCGGCCTAGAAAACGTGGTGTGGTTGATCAACTATCTCCTGGCGGCTCTGTTGCATTCAAGCAACCGAAGGTGAAGGGTGTCGAGGGCGACTGGATCCAGTGTAATATCATTCGGATTTTCGGAGATGGGCCAAAAGCACGATGCGAGGTTCAAGATCCTGAACCAGATGAAAACGGATTGCCCGGTCAGACATACAAAACCACTCTGGCAAATCTGATTCCAATTCAGAGTGATAACACCGGTTTGTCTCCACATCCGAAAGGAGCGCATGTACTAGCGCGGTATCCAGAAACCACGACATTTTATACTGCGGAAGTCATGGCATCGAAAAAGGACACTTGTATGTTGAGATTCGAAGGCGAGGAAGAGATAGAGAAGCTTACTGAGGTCGAACGGCGCCTGGTCCTTGAGATACCGAAATCTACGTTCTAGCTTTGCTGCCAACTCATGAAAATTCTTTATGAATTCTCAGACAGTTCTATCACGCTCATGGGCAACCTCTGTACAGCCTCAGCGACTCGCGATCTTAGCTTATATGGCGCTGGATAGCGTGCCCGGATCTTCTTCCCATATATTCATGTATGTTACTTATGTAAATCCTGCATATCAGTACATCTATAGTTCTGCCAAAAATTCTCATGCAGCACGTCCTGTATTCAATGACCACGATGTGTGCCGGAATGCCACACAAGATCTGAACGGCAGGCACAGTACCTGAATCAGCATGAAATCAGACCAGATCAGCTTATTAGTCTGAGGTTGAAAGCTTTCACAGCAGAATGATTTCTGAGATGCCAGCGCAAATGTGTTGGTATGTGAACCATAATATCCCAACAACACCCGCCAATGATAAAATAGACGGGTGATAAAATGTGATGTCGTAGTCAAAGGCAGTAAAGGGGAAGAAAGTCTTGGCAATAGTACAGACTCGCTTTGATTTGTTTCTGTTTCTAAGATCTAGACAAACAAGACAAGTAGAAGTTTCGGGGCCAGCAATACTATATTCGGGAATAATTTCTGTATGTATATAGAATCGTGCAAGTACAGATATCCAGATGGTATATTTCATATAGAATATTCCTTGATGAATGGTATCTGAATCGATAGCCTTGCTGGCCCAATGGTTAAGGCGCTTGACTTCGAATCAAGCGATTGTCGGTTCGAATCCGGCGTGAGGCTTTTTACCATTTAGCAGTAGGTTTATTCCATTTACAATCCTGTTGGAGCATCGCTAGGATTTGGCAAAGCTGTATCCGAGACTGCCGCATCGCCAACTTATGGATCAAAGACATAAATGATACATTCTGTAGCCTTGTGGTCGCGCCCAACTACGAAGTGATGGAAAGTACTTGCCGAACTATTCGTTCAGTCTTGCAACTTTGATCTCCATCGTTGATGAACTAGTCATGCTAGCTTATCTCGGCTTTGCTGCTCCACTGTTCATCCATTGGGGAGTTGCGCTGTATATGGCAGTGGTCTCAAGCATGCTGTATGGTTTTCGAAGCTGAAGCTAGAACCATGCTAGATATGGTGCTCTTGCTTACAGAGGCAACAATGCGATAGACCAATGCGTATACAGCGGTCTCTGGTTCGACAACAGGGCAAAGACTTACGACACTCCAGCCGAATTGGGCAAAGGTTTACAAGTAAGGAACACAGAATTCGCCTCGGCCAATGTGCAAGGAAAGAACGATTTAAGGAGAAGCCTCGTGAAATGCTTTCCACTTTCAAGAGATGATACAGAAGCGCAGCTGTACGACAGACAATCATGACATTTGAGATCCTCTGTTGAGAAGCCGACAGGGCCTTCTCGCTAAATTTTACCATATCCAAGCAGATATATCGCCTTGGTACTCGTATCTTGCTCAAGTATTGGTCTTTTGAGATGTTTTTTGTGGTTGAAGCAATGCGTGTAGCACTTCGCCAGGTATAATATCAAATTAAGCATTCAAATTGGTCTTCGAAAAGTGAACTTTATGCCTGTTATAAATCTCTGAGAGCCGACCAGTTGGCCGAACTTCAACCTTGTTCTGTCCGCAGCCACGCCCATGCCGATACAGCCTCCATAGCCACAAGCTAAACATTGCAATCTTACACCGGACCGTGTAAGGCGCCAAGATGATCCACAAAGCCATTTGAACAGTGAAAGACCAAGAAGCAGCTATCGCTTCATTGACAAAATGAGAAAATTTACTTCCCTTGTGGCTATATGTAGAGAGCGTGGCAGGTCCCATGCATGATAATTCAGGCCAATCCGACGCGTTCGATCCTGCTAACAGAGCAGGCGCATTGATTAAGATCTCTCCTGTGTGAAACGAAATTCACTGAACTTAGAGTCGTCAAGTACGCCTGAAATTGTGGACATATCTGAATTTCGCAACACTATTGAAGCAGACACTTCGGGAGTTTTGAGTATGTCTAGCGCAACGACGTGACCGTAATCATAAGTACCAAACTTATGCGTTGGTCTTGAGCTATGAATTTTGCAGAACTTTTGGCAGTATTGATCCGTCGTCGAGGAGTGAAGAAGCATCTGCAGAAGGCCGTTATCAAGGTACTAGGCCTGATAGCACATGTCGAGTTGCAAGATCGCAAAGGGTGGATTGGCCACTAAAGCAGACCGAGTGAATTAGCAGGCGGTATTGGCTACATGCTCATCTGAGCTATTGTAATGCGTTGCATAGTCCCTGTGCGCGCGCTTTATGAGGGTGGTTCTAACATGTCACGTAGCACGAAGGCTTGTTCGATCTTCATCTGCTGTCCGAGACGTTGATAAATCTCAGCCACATACTTTCTGGTCTCACTCGTCGTAGTAGAACAAGTACCCGCAACAAGCAATGGCCACAGAATTCCGCAGCCTGATAAAGCAGGCATTATAGGCAAATCGCTAAAACCAATTTCACTGATAAGCGGGCGTAGCGGACTTGGCAGGGTTGAGGGTCCTCTACCTAGGTGTGTGTGTTGTGGCATACTAGCCAAGATCTCCATCTGACATTGCTTTATGACTGCAATTGAACTTTGATATTCCAAAGAATATGCTTCCAAGTCCGATGCAATCGACTGAAGCACAATCTCATTGACTAAAATTCGACTGCAACGATAGGATGCCCAGATGAAGTTAGTAGCTTGATTCTCATACCACAACTCAAAGTCAGGCCGTCCACTCCACTTACTTTGACCGACCTTTTTGGGGATTTTGTGCTCGATGATATCTGGCTTCCAGTTTGGCGGCGGATTACAGAAGACAGCTGATAAGTTTGCATCCAGCTCTTTTGCTCTAGACAGGATTTCCTCGACAGGAATAGAGCTTGATAGGCCATGCTCGAATTCATATCTGAAATCGGCACAGTCTAGACTCAGCTTCTGGTATCGCATGGACAAATTCTCTGGTTCATAGAGATACTCGAATATCTTCAATTGCAGCTGATGAACGAATGTTGGTGTGGGTAGACAGTTTACCAAGCAGATAATATTGATACTAGTGATGGCCCATATAGTGAGAACTCGCCCAGATTCATTTGTGACACCATCCAGGCCACGAAGGCTTAGCAAAGCAGATGAGCCATTGATATGTGCGTTCCACGCTTCGAGGGAACGAGAGGCGCCGCCCCCAGTCAAAATCTCATAGTTAGTGAGAACAAGAATAGCGAGCAGAGTTTCGTCGCGGGTAGCATGAAAAGGATCTTGTAGGGCCTTGTTAGTGAGGTTCAGTGCATCGACATATTGACTTTGTGCGGCAACTTGCAAACTCACATCCGAGTGATGTTTAGAAAGGCTGACCATGCCGAACGCTTTGATACACGCCATGAGATGCTCGTTTCCTGGCTTATCCACGCATGGATGATATTTATCATTGTTGAGCACACAACTTCTGAAGAAGAAGGCAAATGAATGATCATCGCTATGAATTCGTGGAGTCAAAATCGAGGAGGGCTTCAACAGTGTAGAGCAGTTCGAGCTCAGATCATCTTCCACTGATCTCACCGCAGCAGAAGTCTTTTTTCGAGTGAGAGTTGGAAAACTGTCTTCAGCACGAGTCGGTATTGATTGCTTTCCGCAGACCTTAGAGATAGTTTCGGCACTTTGGTCACAAATTCGCAAATCCCCTTGCCTACGGTATCCAGAACACTTCTGACGAGCAGTCTCGCACCTCCCACAGCCGCCCACACGAAGATCGCACTATTTCTTGTCAGTAAGCTCGGTAAGTGCATTGCGAAGCGCGATCAGAATGACCTTTTTGCGCCGCCTGCGGCACTCTTCACAGCCTTGAGACGGCAATCCACGATATGGCATACCGATATAGACTTTTGAAGAGCGCGAAGCATACTGAAAAAGGTACTGAGCATCATTTTCCTACACACTGCGGGATGCTTGGCAACACAGTTGTCGATCCAAATGAAATGCCCTACCTAATCGGGTAACCAGAGCGCACCTTGCGCCACATGAAGAAAGTGTTTATAAGAAGAGGCCTTGGAGACTTGGTTCGTTCGTGTTAGAGACCCGCTAGAATTCCCTTGTTCATTTACGATTTCTTCCAGACTTCACTACCTAGTTGAGCATCACTAAATTCCAATAAGAAGGAGCCTATCAATAGTCTTCGAATGCTCACTTACCGAAATGGCGTTTTCATTGCCGTTCTCGCTTTTTACATCTCCACAGCTTTCATCTCCGCAATTCAACTTCTTCGACATGGAGTGAGAAAGACGAACAGTGAACGAGTGCTTCTATTGTTCAGCATCGGTCGAATCTTATGTGCTGGATTTCAGCTGGCGACCATCAACAATAGCAGCAATCAAAATATCTGGGCTGGTTATGTCACGACTTTCTCTATTTGCGTGTCGCTCTTATTGTCCGCTTCACTTTTACTCTTGCGACAACTGGCTCAGCGCGCCAACACTGACTTTCCTCAGATCGCTGGGCGATGCCCCATGAGATTCTCTCAGCTACTTGTCACAGTAGGTCTTGTTCTCGGAGTCATTGGTGGAATTCTAGCTGATTCTAGCTGGGGAGACACAGGATCATATAACCCTGATAAACTTCAGAAAGCAAGTGTTGGAATTTTCATTGCGTCTTGGGTGCTCTTGGTCACTCTCACCATTTACATTCTGAGCCACGTTTTCAGTAGAGGCAGAGAGTCATCATCGAAATCACAAAAGGGCAACATTGTTATATTTTCCATCAGCTTACTCTTGCTAGCTGTGCGAATCTCCTACTCCGCCGTGTCGATATTTGCGAACCCAAGATCTTTCAGCCCGATCTATGGCAATGTCACTATCATGCTGCTCCTGGCACTTTGTGAAGAGGGTATCGTTGTTGTCATGTATCAAGTGCTCAGCATCATCACCTTGGCACCAAACAAGAAAGATCTTCCTGTCAATAACGCCGACCAGCAAACAATGACTGAAGCTGAGATGAGCTTTGACAAATGATAAATGCGGATACTGGTACAGACTTACAGTATGGTCTCAAGATATGTGTCGTGGCTAGAGGTGTGGCAAACAGATGACAATCCATGTCTTGGCATTTCCTCAAGTCGGCCTCGGGATAATCCTAGGCTCCGACAATGAATGTTCTGATGCTTAAAGTACGATTTTGTGTTTTGGCTTGCTAACTTAAATATCGATCTTGAAGGATTCCATTGGGCGAAATTAACAATCATTCTCTGAAATTTAATCCAATTCTCGCTTAACGTGATTTGAATCTACTGAGAAAATACTTGTAAGCTAAAGTTTTAGGACCATATCTGCCTGCAAGACACAGCACAGCTGATCTGAGCCATTCTCCTCCAGTCACAGACAGTGTTGGCCAATATTCCCTCATTGCTGAAGCTTTGACGTGCTCAAAAAACAGTACACGACATACAGTATTTGACAGGTGATCTGGAAGAGATTGCCGGGTACCATAGGAAGTGACGAGTAATAAGAGGGAAGAGAGCCAAAAGATTTGATATGTCAAGAGCCAAGGCCTTGCTGGAAAACGTGCAACCTTACAATAGGCTGGAAGCAATTTATTGTGAGATAGCTTCACTGTGAGTGAATGAATTGACCGAAATGCTCGGAACTTTTTCGAAAAGGGCGTTGTAGTATTGGCTCGGCCAAAATATACAAACATCCGAAGAAGGACTCCTACATGTCAGGTTTATCTTACACGGTATGTCGTGTTCATGCACTCACTGTTTAAGATTAGTCATCGAATGGCAAAGAAATTTACTGTGGTTCGGCGACCAGCAGCCTGTGATAAAGTTCTCTAAGCACGAACGGCCGAAGACCAATATCGATTGCTGGCGTTTCTCCTCCCTTTCCAACAGATAACGGACCCGACGCGATTCTTATCCGAATTCCAACACATTGGAGTTAGTCAATGTCGAGTTTGAGAGAGGCTCTTCCAGCTGTCCCTCAGGGACATCCGACAAGCTGCTTATGCTTAAATATTGGAAGGTAACAAGGCTATGTAGTCACCGTAGTTATCTCAGGAAGAGTGTCAGTAAAGCGGTATGTCCTCGTTAGGGATTAGCCAGACATCCACTGTGGCAAAATCGGTATTCAGAGAGCAATTTCTCACTGACAATGGCGTTGAGTTCATAGATTATGAACAATTCCGGCAGACTGCTGCTCTCGAATGCTTTCGTCCCATTATCAAGGAATTGCTTAGCTTCTTCAGGCTAGCTTTGGATGAATCGATCACTATCGAAATAGAACAGCTTGCTAATCTGCAGGAAGCGGATGATGAGGTCGCATTCCGCGCCAATGGCTATAGTGATCAATCGACTGTTGACCAGGCTTTTGAACTTCGAAATTCGGCAAGACTTCTCGCCAATGAATTCGAAAATCGATGGATAATATTGTTCGACACGAAAGTATGGCAGTACTATCGAATGATGTCAATATTTAGCTTTAGGTACGTTGCGGAAGATCAAAAACAAGCTCCGCTAATCGTCCCACAGTCAGGATCACCTTTGGCGCAAGTACGATGTGGCTATGATGCAAAATATCCCATCCCGTGTGAATTAGTGGAACCAAAACCGGATTTCGCTTTCGGCCTCAAGTATTCACCCAAAACGCAGCTGTATAAGATGCTTTGGCAATACAAAGACAAGTCTGTCCCGTCAGTCGACGCTTTTGTGACAAGCGCACTAGCAGTACCATTTCTGATCTTCGAATCTAGATCGAGTGATGGGTCATTGAGAACAGCTGAGAATCAGATGACCAATGCAATGATAGAAGCTCATGACATTCTTTGTTCTTTACGCTTACAAGATGAGCTGCCGATCTTCGGAATGATACAGGTACAGTTTGCAATTCATCTATACGTTTCCTTTAGTACCCTACAAATTGACGAAGATGGAGTAGGTTATATTGACATTGTACGTACGCCATGATATAGCTAATCTCACTAATTTTCTAGGTATTTCTGCTCAATCTGAACAATTATTTTTTAAGGGCCCGTATGTTTGCGCAAGTATCACGATATTTTAAATATTTTGCGGCTTAAATTTCGAGAAAAATGTCGAGAAAATTAACCCTAAGTAGCGAGCGTATGGTTCATCCAAAACTACCCCGCATTCTACGTCGTGATATTTTAGTGATCAACTTTTACGTTCTCTAACGTGGGACAAGAATATTCAGGTGGGACCCTGAATATTTATTATACTCCATTCTGTATACATCTTCGACTCAACCACGCCTGTTTCTTCTGCCCTCATGCCGCGTGATCTATTACAAGCACACGCACAAGCGAGCGCAGCAGATAAGCATCGTGCTGACTGGAATGACAACGAAGACTACAAATTAGCTGAACTACTAGTAGAAGAGAAAAGACGCGGTACTCATACGCAGTCTTCGAAGTATGGCGCGAACTTTGGGTTGGAATTGATCCTGTTTGAGCTGTAACTTGGCCCAGGTATTTTGACATAGTCTGTGTAAAATCACAAGACTGCCGCGGACTTCCTTAGTATATCGAGTAATGGTCTCGCGTGAATGGTGGAATTTTCTACAATTACACTGACACTGCTCTTATGCCCATGATCATGATGTAGAAGTGGACTTGCTGGCCGACGGACACGTATTGTGAGGGTTTCAAGTAGTTCCTGCTTGTCAGAAGATCACATAGAGCTTTAAAGACTCGTGGACCCATTCTCAGATTTTGATAGAATCTCTGCTCTGGCTAGAGCATAACTTCTTAATATCGTCGTTCTCCTTCATGTGGCCCTTTGATATACCAACGATCACGAATAGTCCTCCGTCTCAGATAATCATCGACGAAGTTATTCATGTAGCGCTCCTGTAGCATTTCCATCTGTTCATGCTCTGAAACCGCACTATCATTATCGTGGTTTTCGTCCCCGATCTCGATCTCGATCTCATGCTCATCCTCATGCTCATCTTCAAGCTCATCCTCATTCTCTAGAATTTGACCTGACATGAAACAGGGAATACCCGTAATCAGTCTGGTGCCAATGGAAATGCGACCATGGTGCTGGCTAGCCAATACTTAAGGCCAGGATATAACTTGATTGTCTACTAGCCAGGTTCATGGCTGTTGTCAAACAGGTAGTGGTCCACAAGGATTACCCCGCAGAGTATATACAGAAATCTTGAACCATACGCGCAAAGGTGAAAATATCAAAACGCGATATTCACAATTTTCGACGTGTCAATATGGACCCTAACCTAAAACCTGGTATTTAAAATATCGAGATGTTTTGGGAAACATACGGGCCCTAAATCAACTCAATGGCAGTCTTAAATGCCTCAAATTTGTAGAATTTGTCAAAGCATATGGCATGGGCAAATTTAAAGACTCCATTGAGTCAGCACTTTTGGGCAATTAGCATTGGCATATCGGAACGACACAGAGACCTTACAATGAATCGTTGAATTCTGGGTAATGGACGATCTGATTCTCAAAGGAAAATACAATCACACTGATGTCATGACGCGACCGATCAACACCCCTCGTACCCGATCTTATCTTGCCGTTACGATCATACTTTTGCAAAAAGACATGCTTCAAAATTCTGCTAATGATCAAAAAAGAACAATATCAAGCTCGACAATCTGCCACTCAATCAAGGTTCTGTATAAGCGAGATGGGCACAGATCCGAGGTTTAGTCCTTGCACTTTCCAGCTGTTGCAGCAGTAGGCTCCTGCTTTTGCCACCGTATTTGTCATTCTGGACAATTTCGTCTCTTGGAATACGATTCGGACATAGAGTCACGACAATTCGAGCTATTTCGGCTTTCTATTGCTCGAAAAACCTTTGGAGACTTTTGGCATTCTTGTGCAGGGCCAGGCGCTTGTTGGTATTGTACTAGGAAGTACAGCGACCGGAGCATTTCTCATCGTTGGCTTGATCTGTGATGACACGGCACAAAGATTGATCTATCAATCACTTGTTACAGCTTTGTTTGGAGGCATGACCAAATTTGGTTCATTTGTAGCTGGCGCGTTTTTGGAGCCATCACTATGTATCGGAGATGGTGCTTCTACATTGGGCTGTCAACTTTGGGATTGACAGCATTTTTGCTGATTGCGGGTTGACCACGATCTAAGTCATCGAGTCAGCGTCCTCAGCTGCAAAACTTGTATCCTGGCAGGCGATACGTCTGATGGCTAGAATTTCATTGCAAGCTGGATTGTTAGGGCACGTGTGTTTTCCCTCAGGACAGACACCCTGGAGATTTCAACAGCCTCCTTTACATAGACAATACATCATCTTTTACCTGAACTTCCTGTGCATTCGCAACATGGATCAGCTCTGACTCTGCTTTTTCAATGTCTTTGGGTGGAAGTACGCTAGCCTGGGGTGCAGGCGCACTCACACCATGCTAATTCATGTCACTGATTCTGATTGTGCTAATCATCCTTTCAGAAACCTATGCTACAGACGATATTTGATGACGCCTGTATCTTCCTTCCAAATTTGAAGATTCACGGCGATTACAAGAGGGACCTGTGCAATGGCAACCACCTTGGCTACAATTTATGTCATGTCCATCGTGTGAAAAATTTCACTCCTTTGATGTGGAAGTACAATAGTGCGGGGTGAATTGTTACGGGAGCGAAAAACTTCAATATTTTGTATGACCACCTTTCGCGCTAATCACTGCCTCGATCCTTCTAGGCATGCTCTCCACCAACGACCTCAAATGGGCAGGATCCATACTGCCCCAAGCTTCTTTCACAAGGATTTCAAAGTTCTCAGTCGTCAGAGTCTTGTTCAAGGCCTTTTTTTGTCTGGCCCAGTTCTTCCAAATCAGTCGTTTCAGCAAATGCCACACATGTTCGATAGGATTCAAGTCAGGTGAGTTTGCTGGCCAGGATATCGTTCGAATACCGTTCTGCTGCATGAATCGAGTGGTCTTGCGACTTGTGTGAATCGGTGCATTGTCCTGCTGCAGTGTCAAGCTGCGGCTTCCGAGAAGGTTTTCGATCAGACCGTCTTCCTCGTCAATGAGAGGCAACAAAGTCTTTTCAAGCAGGTTCATGTAGCCGTCTGAGTTGATGGAGCCTGCAGGGAAGTATTCTAATGGTCCGAGAGTCTCGCCGTAGAAGCATCCCCAGACCATGACGCTCTTCTTATGTTCTTTAAAGGCTGGCACAAGATTTTCGTGATCGAACCTGCCATCGGGGCTACGAAGCACGTACCGCCGTCCTGCAAGCTTTCCCAGACAGATGGAAGACTCGTCAGACCAGATGATGTGTTTCCAGTCGTCGAAAGTCCAATGTCGATGATCCATGGCCCAAGCAAGGCGAGCTTGCATATGTGTGGCGTTCAAAAATGGCTTCCGGCAAGCTACTCTTTTTTTGAGGTCCTCCATCTTATACAATTTCTGTAGACGAGTCTTCGAAATCTGCAGGTAGTCGCAGATGACTCTGTTGCTTGCCCATCTCATGTTGCG